>JAUBWS010058278.1:0-16128 GCA_032270445.1 Darlingtonia californica | reverse complement strand
GTTATTCTTAATTTTGTCAAAATTTTCAGCCTGATATTCTTATAAAGGATATTCTTATAAAACAAAAAGCGTGTATTGAGTCTGAATTTTTGGTAATCTCAAGATTGGTTTTGTATGGAACTGAGCATACCAAAAGAAAAGAGTTTGGCTGTTGTAACTGTTTAAGCTTGTATTTATTTTAGTAGAAAAGTAATTTTGAGCTAATTGAGTTTAAAGATAATTATAAATGAGCTTCATTGAAAAAAACCAAATGCTTAAGATAAAAAAAGATATTAAAAACAAAAAAGCATGTAAATGTCTTATTTTATAAGCATAAATTCCCTAAGCATATTGAGACTGGAATTTGAGTATGATTTTTTTGCGATTTCAGGATTCAAAAGATTTAACAAGGAACTAAGTATACAAATTCGGCTTTAGTAACAATTAGCATTTAACAATTTTCACATTTAACAATTAACAATTAATCACGTGTGCTAGAAATATAATCGAGTTTTCAGGTAAGCAAAGGTAATTGAGCCTCATCTCAAAATTTCACTCAGTTATAAAACATGTAACGCGTATGGAAGAACAAAGCATCTAGAAAGGTTTTGTCTCGATTAATCAAACAATTTTAAGAGACTTTTGTACTTAAAGTACTTACATTGGATGGCAAATTATTTCTATTTTAATATTAGTAAAAGTTTGTATCTACCTCTCTTTACCCTAAGTGAATATCAAGTTTAGAAAGTAGGGAGTCAGGCACTTTGAGTCTACATTAAAAATGGTGTAAGGTTGCTATCATTTTCTAACCTTATATATAAGTTTCAGATTCTTTAGGATATTAATTTTTGGTGAAAATTTGAGCCTCCTTTTCTGATAAAATTTTGCTAGTAAAACGTTTGATTTGTGATTTTTTGTTTATATCTAATATTGTTACCTACTAAAACGTTTCTTCATAGCAAAGTCTTAAAAACACGTTTTATTAACAAAGACTTGAACTGTCTCTCGATTGTCCGCACAAATTCAACAAAATTTTCTACAAATAAATCGACTAGTCGGAAACTGCGATAAGACTGGGTACAGATAAAGAGAAACTGTGTCGCTGATGCATCTACATGACTTTGAAGCAATGATCTGCGATGAGAGAAGAGAAAAGAGCACAACTGAATGTTCTGGAAGTTGGATTTTGTCTTCGATTTGTTGTCTATTTTGTTTCAGGCATTTTTTTTAATAAGCTTATTTTAGCAGCTATGGAGATGTTAAGCGGTATTTCTGTTTCAAAGCCTACTTCTCAGCAAAAAGGAGACTGGAACTGAATTCAATTTACTACCAACTGAGAAAATTTGAAATGAAAAGTTACTGCGTTTACTAGGTCATTCCATGACTTTTTGGTTTCAGCGAATCAAAAAGGAGTTTGCTAAGATCTTAGCCAATCAGAAGCAGTTTAATCATTCTGCTCGATCAGATTGTGTGGTCAACCGGTCTTGAGAAATATCGGTTGCGTTATGCGTTCAAAATTTAAGTTAATCAAAGCGTTTCACTTCTTTTGCATAAGAGTACATTTTATAAGAATATGGAAGATTACATTTTATAAGAATATGGGAATCTCAGGATGAAAGAAGGTTTAAAGAGAGAAGTGGAAGAGCGTAAAATAAGGTGATGGCGTATGACGTCCTTGCAACCATGAAAAAAAAAGTTGGGCCTTCGTATGGGCTATCTGTTCAGTACCTACGTGGTGAACGGGTGAAGGGTGTTCAATAATGTGCTGGCGTATTACAGGGTGTATGGCGCCCTTGCAACCACAAAAACTGCGAGAACCATGAAAACTAAAGTTGGGCCTTCGTATGGACTGAGTTCAGTCTCCACGTGGACGTTAAATAGAAATGCACTCCTCCACAGACGTTTTTTAGTGATTTTGCCAGTGGGTGTAGTATGATGGCGGTAAAAATGACGAAGCCCCCTTTTCCCATACTAGTAAACCGTCACAACTATAGAATGCGTCATGCTAACCTGTTTCACTCATCATAGTGTCTGAATACAACTCCTCGTTACACCTTTTCTCAAGATTAATTTTAACATATCCCGCCTCGTTTCCAATAAAATATTAATTAAATTTAGTAGTTTGTTGTTACGGTATTATTCATTATTCAGCAAAACTACAAAGGTCATTCGGATTTATCGTCATAGTAATGCTCCTCAAAGTTCAATCAAAAATGAACCTGAAATGAAGAGTGAAACAGGTTCGCGTCAAGCATTTTGTACTTTAACTTGTTTTGAACTGGCCGTAACTCGCTTGAGTATAAAAGTGTCAAAATGATATCGTTGCATTTTATTAGTTGATAAAATTTGGAATGATGACATTAAACGTGTGAAAAGTAGCTTAGCTTTTCAGATTGATGAATACAAAGTGACTGAGCGATTTTGAGCTTAAGTACTTTTCATTGTAGCCAAAACGTGGAAAAATCTCAGAAAACAGTCAGAGGTGACTGATAATTGAACTTTTAATTTTCTGTTAGTTTGCATGATTATGCACCTAGGATAGCCTCTTTCAAATAATAGAACTGTAATCAACGAGGGTCATGCATTCTGAAAACATCATATTCCTTTATATGGGATTAAGTTATTTATAATTTTCGATAATTTTCAAATCTCAGCTCCTTTAACATTCGGCCGTTTATCTGAATTTACAGATTGAAATATTCTAGTAGGCATTGAAACGCCTTCAGGCGAAAGTAATGCTTTTCTTATTGTAATTGGAGGCTTAAAATGTAAAATCGATATAGTGATGAAAGATAAACTAAGCTTCAATGTTGTCTAGAAAATGTGATAAACATTGATAAGAGCTGAACCACAATAAACAAACTCATATTAGAAGACAGATTTGCTTTTTTTTGAAAAATAACATATCAATGGAAAAAAGAAATGTTGAAACAGATCATGGAAACATATTGATCAGGAAGAAATTTTGGTGTCTCGTAAATTATTTAGTTGGATATATGATCATGAATGAAAATGTTTACTTGTTGATTACATGAAAAAATTAAATTAAATCGCTTTACTTCAGATTTCACACATGAAGAAAAGCCTTGGTTTGGTTTGGTAAATGCTCTAGTTTGAATACATGCTTTTCATAAGTAAGAGGGGAAGAAAGGTCCTATTCCGCATTATTCGATTTTTCTATAGAAACGCTTGTTACAAGAGTTTGGAAGAACGACGAATCGAGACAGTATTTTGCTTGCTTAATCAAACACTTGTAACAAGCGTTTCTATAGAAAACTCAAATAATGCGTAATAGGACCTTTCTCTGAGTGCTATTCTCCACAATGTGAATATGAGTTTCAATTGGTGCTTAACCTAAGATCGTTTCTTTAACCTTTTATTTTATCTACAATATTCTTATTATGTGCATGATTATAAAAGAACCATGGTCAGGGCGAGAATTGAAGTTCAAAACTACAACGGTCTGGTGTTTAGAGCAATAGCAAACTATAGGCTCCACGTTATCATAGAAAAAGCATGCACGATACATCTTTGGGTTAAGTTTAAGTTGTTTCAGACTACTTCGTTCGTAGAAAAGTCTCTTAAATCTAATTGAATAATCGAGACAAATATTTCTAGATGTTTGTTTTTAGTTTAGCATTAAGGGAAAAGCCTTCAAAACAGTCAACAAAACTTGAATTTAATCAAAATTGAACTGCTTGGTTAAATGACAGTTTTTTGAAATTTTTGAATAAAATTTTATGCGGAAAAAGTTATGCGGAAATTTTATAAGTTGATCTTATTTTATTTCAGCCTATGATGGCTTATCATTTCATTAACCAATAAATCATTTAGACTTTTCCGAATGTTGCTATTTTGGTAATAATAAAGTTACAACTCCCTGGTTGTGGAGCTTTAGAAAAACAGCTCGGAACGGTTTACCGGGTAGCCTTGGGTAAAGTATGTTTTACCAACAAGGTTCTAAGGTGAATATTTGTTCTTAAAACTTTGTGTTTGTACGTTTTCTCGGCTTTATTGGAAAAAGGACTGACTTGCTAGTCAAGGGTAAAGTATGTTTCTTTGCAAGGTTCTAACGTAAATGTTCACTCTTTGTTTTTTTATGGCCAATAAATCATTTAGACTTTTCCGAATGTAGCTATTTTGATGATAATAAAGTTACAACTCTGGTTGTGGAGCTTTAGCAAAACAGCTCGGAACGTTTTTTTTATGGTACAGTCAGTCTACGCGGGCTAGACACTTGCTCTAAAGCTTTATCAAAAAAGTTCTAAACAACGATCTATCAAGTAGACTGGACTGGGTTACGTACGTTTTTTCCACAATTTTCTTACTTAGAAGAAGTATGTTTCTTTCTACAACAAGGTTCTGACGTAAATATTTATTCTTTGTTTTTTTTTTATGTTTCAGTCAGTCTACGCGGGCTAGACACTTGCTCTAAAGCTTTATCGAGAAAGTTCTAAACAACGATCTACCAAGTAGACTGGGTTACGTATCTTTTTTCAACAATTTTCTTACTTACAAGAACGAGACTTATTAGGGATATGTTAACGCAGGTCTGCTTGTCGTATTGACTTATTCCAACGGGCAAAATCCCGAAAAAAAACATCTGTGAAGAAGTTTCTTATTACAATCGAAGCGATACGCACTCCATAGGCGTTTTTTAATGATTTTGCCCGCTGGGACGAAGTTTATGTAAAAAGTGCTAAATAAAAACATTGAAGAAAACTATAGTAAAAAAATTGTTCTTTTACTAATTCCTGGACTAAAATCAAAATAAGAATAAAAATAAAAGATTACTTCCATTGATAACGTTTACTAAGAAAGACTAAAGGAACGTGGATTGTCTGTTATAAAATTTTCCCTTTCTTTTCCATTCGGTTTTCCTTTTATTATGTAATTGTTTCTTCTTTCCCTTTTTATAGGTAGATTTAAAAAACACACCTTCAAATGATGCTATGCTAAACATTGCACTCTGCAAAACCGATCTTAAAAGAAGAATGCCTAGTCGTAATTTCACACCGGATGACGTCATCATCATTTGTGGTGGCATCGCCAGACAGGATAACATCGTTGTTCAACAACCAAATAAGAAGTCGTCCGGCATTTTCCGAAAACTTAGCAGCTCCATGACAAACAATGAAACTTCAACGAAACAAGAAAAGGTACCACAAGGAAACACATTGGGAGCGGAATTTGACTCAATACCAAGTATGGAAGGCCCAAGTAAAAACAATAATACCAACGATACGAAACAAAACACTGGTTTTCTGTTGAACCCGAACATTCCAGGATTGAACGGACGCGACGTTGTTGCCATGGCGATTTTAGTCGACAAAGCCGGATCTCCGATTCGAACGTATACGGAAACGCAAAAGATTCCGAGCGATGAAGTAGACGCCGCAAACAATATTTTCATATCTCGCGTTCCCGTTTCATCACCAAAGGGCCCTGAAAAAGATGATAAGGGGAATTACAAGGCTTTGGCAGATGTTTTGGACGATTTAGACATTAAACAGTCTACAAAATTATGGAAGAGAATGGGCAGAATTTTGACAAAACTCCACACGACAGACTTAAATACAGCTTTATCCTTCTTAAAGGTTGACCGATATAAAAATGTTCGCCAAGAAATCAAAGAAGAACTCATCTCGTTCGCCAAAAAAGAACTCAAGCTCGTGCTGTGAAGCAAGTAAACAAAAACCGAAAATATGAGGAAAAAACACATTTGTACATAGAATAAATGAAAATGATGTTTTGTAGAAAAAACAGAATTCATATCAGATGGTGTGCAGAACATTTTTCAAAATCATTTTAATTTCTTATCATCCTGTTAAATAACATTTTACATGTTTCTAGCTTTTTTGAGTTTAAGTCCTACAGTATACACTATAATAATAAATAATTAGAAATTAGAGCGAAAGGTGTGCAGAAAACTTTGTTTACATAATATACCTTATGAGATAGCATGTTTTCAGGTATTTTTATAAATTTCGGTTCTACAGGTTCACTGCAGTATGAGCTTTTCCATAAAAAAAAATTTTACCCTGGGGACTCGGGATATACATTTTCATACACGATAATTACCCCAGAAAGAAATCCGTTAATTTTGACGTAAATTTTAATAATTGCCCCCTGGAAATTCACAATTTTCAAAATAGACTCACACGGGATTTCATCAATGAGGACCTCACCTTTGGATTTCTATACCCTCCAACCACGGTGTAATCCGGTAATCCAGTGGCTAAGTGGGTAAGGCGGCGTCAGTCTCGTGATCCGATGGCTATGAGTTCGAACCGGTTATTGGGACATGTTAGGTGAAGTGACCTCTCACTGTTAATAATACAGGTCATTAGAAAGTCGTTAATGTTGAGGTTTAGGTGTTTCAAATCGAAGCGGCTAGTGCGTCCGAGTGGCTGAAGAACAAACCTCAGTGGATGACGTAAAACTATGATTTCATTACATTATATTAAAGTCTATTACAAATCAATATGGACTTGGTACGTTTTTACTGATTCTTTCAGATCTACCAAACAGATTTGACCAACTTATTTCTACACTATTAATATGTTCATGTTATGTAATTTGGTAAAGAGCAAAAAGTTTTGGTGCGAAATCTTTCAGTTTCAAAAACATGTGTTAATATAACACCAAAATATTTTTCTTGCAATAGTGTGTAAACTAACATACTTACTTCTCCAAAACTTTTCAAACAGAGAACGCTGCTTCTGCCTATAAAGAAGAAAACAAGATAACTGTAAAATCAATAGGTAGATAGTATTACTATTTGATATTTCATCCATCTTTATTTGCAAACCTCACACCGAGATTAATTTTAGCTTGGCTTTAGCATTAAACGAAATGACATGGCAAACAGATAATTGAAAAAGACTGAAACAGTATCAAAACGAGGCGGGACGTTCTGAATAATAATCTCGGGAAAGGTGTCATGTTTGCTAAAAATTGTTTGTAAGACGTTAAAGGGGTTAACATGCGCGTTTTTGCAAGAGTGCTCGTGATTCGTAATTTAAAGAACAGGACATTCAAGGAAAGCAACAATCAAAACAATAAAACCATTATTTGAATGACCAATCAAATTACAAGTTTGAAATACGCGCTGGACCACTGCGTTAAAGACACTATGATTAACACAGTTTTCATTTTAACTTTTAAAACTAAATGAGATTCCTTTATTTATGACCGACGCGAACAATGAATGTATGATTTGATTATTTACGCAGGATAACCTGGGTCAATGTGGGTCCTGCCTTCCTGGAAAATAGAAAGGAGAGATTTTACGTAGGACTTTACTTTTTCCAGCATCTGTAACAAATTTTACCCAAATTTAGGAGATTTTCAAAGTGAGAGGTGTTAACAGTAAAGATACCAAAGACAAAGTATAAATAATTAAATTATTTACAATTTTTTACTTTGTTACGTTTTTAGTACGTACTGTTGACATTTTTGGACACAAAAAAATCGAGCTAAAAATATCACCGAGAAATTGATTACTTTGCGCGTGCTTACCTACCTTCTATTTACTACTTTTTTAAACTTTTTTTATGTCTTTGGTATATTCTACTTTTAAACCTTTTGACCACAATAACCTGGAAGTATTAATACCACTGGGAATTCGATTAATTTGCAGCTGCGTACCTGCTCTCTTGTATCTCCTGTTACTTTTTGATGCACCATCAACATCGTTTCAGGTAACAAGACTTTCATCACGTAATCGAAGTACTAAAATGTATATCAATGATTAGAATTAATACTTTATTAATAGTGTGTACCCCCACGTGGTTGAATCCCCTCCCTACTTTTTTTCACCACCCTTTTTTACTAAAGCCTTCTTATATATTTTGTCAGACTTTAACACCTCCTCCTCCCTTGTAAAGCTAGGTAGTAACACTCAGCCCTAATGAAATCAATGTATAAAGAGGTGACGAAAATTTAGGGCGACTAATAAGTTTGACACTGACGATTTGTTTGGCCCGTTTTTAAATTCGAATCAATTCTCAACGATTGAAGGACGGCCTAAAATACTGGATTGGACCCCGAGTGACAAATTTTTTTAATGGCGAAAATAAGAACCTATCAAAATTGAAGAAAATTTATTTCGCTAAGGTATATTACAGGTTGATCATGGGCTAGATTTCCTACATAGGGTAAAATCAAATTTAAGCAATATCACTGTTAGAATCATTAAATGTTAATAACTGGTAATGTCTATTTCAATTTTTTCTATTTTGATTTTAGCGGAAGGATTAAAACTTGAAGTTGGACTTTCGATTTCTTAATTATTCATTAGGTTTCGAGCCATTCTGGAAATGTTATTTTCACTTTTTCCTCTTATCTTTCACTTGATAAAGGTTTTTATATTACACTATTTTAAATAGACTGACGCTTGTCAGCATATGCAAGTTCAATTTTAGTTAAATTTTCAAATTTGGAATTTTTCCTTCTTTGCTTGTCTTATCACATATTTGACCATATTTGATCTTCTGTTTTGAAAACTAACTCCTTTTCACAAAATGCAATATTTAATCAGTTGGCAAAATCGTGAAAAACCGATGTAGAGATGTTTTCTATTGAAACGGCACGCAGAAAAAAAAACACTCCTCCACATAGGGTTTTTACTAATTTTGCCCATTGGGTAAGAGACGCCAAAGGTACTTTAATACGTGACGTAATTAAAATGTTCATGCTCCCTTCATATTTAATTTTTTTTGCAAGCATGCTCACATACGCATGTAATTTCAAGTATGTGAAGTAATATCAGAAAGTCTAACATAGTAAATTTACACGTAAATCTACGCTAAACAATTGACAGACAACAGACACACACTATTCTTTTTTAAACCTTTCAACGCCAGTGCTCCAGGAACCGGTTTAGAGCACCAAATTATTGTCTAAAGAATGGAGAATCTTGAAATATTTCGGCACTGAATCACAGCGTGCAAAACAACCGGACACGGGTCCCGTATGTTACCATATACGGCACCGTATTCGGTAGAGTTTCACACTGTGGAAAGGGTTGATATAACACACAAAATTTCTGCATATGATCGTGTTTCATTTCGCTGTGATTAATGGTTTTTGTAAACACGCTTAGCACGTGGTCGTTAATTCATTCAAAGGTACGCGAACGAATAAAGATCGTAGCTAGTTGTAGTAAAGTGTTCACAAAAAGCAAAATTTCTTGTTGTTTTTTTTTCATAACTACTGAGATACACACAAAACCTATAACACCTACCCAGTAGTTTTAGTTCATAATATCAAAAAACTTTTATAAAAAAGTCCATTCGAGACGGCAGGTTTCTTAGGTTACAACATTAAACTTATTTTAAAATGAAAAAAATTCCATTGTAACTTAAAGGAAGAAAATGCAAATGAAAAAACCTTTTGCGGTTCAAGTTCTTTCAGTACTTTCAGTGTAGAAAATTTTTCACGTTCCACTACGGGGTCTAGTACAGGCTAGGTCGAACTATGAGTTATGGGCTCCGCACCTTGACCACTTTCGCCCAATGATAGCGAACTAGCCGATCTTAACGTTATAAATTCGTTGTTTTTTCCACGGTGTATGAATCCGAAGCGCCAAAGCTTTACCGAAGTAAGCGGATAGTCATAGATTAGTAGAACGTCTACTATCAGAGAAAACGTCAAGCAAAACAATAACTATTAAACTAGTATATTCGACCACAGTTCCATATAGCTTGTAGCAGGCTCTGTAGCGGGCGGACACTTCTTTAATGTCTGGTACAGATCCAACACAATCAAATGAACTCTAAGACATGATATGATGTGGTTATTTACCCACGATAGCCTCTTCAGTTCTTCATGAACTGCCTTCAATGAGAGGGTCCTGCCTTCCAGGAAACACCTCAGCGCACCACGCAAAATTAACAGTGATTGGTGAAATTCACTACCGAAAGCCTCACAAGGGATTCGAACTTGGAACCCCCGTTCAGACGACAAGCGCCTTAACCACTCAGCCACGGCTCCAAATACATACCGTCGATTTCTTTCCACAAAACATATTCATGAGTACTTGTGTTAAAGCTTCAACTTGATCTTCTTTGTAAGCACCGTATCGAACTTGCATCGTCAAACGTTCTGTAAGATATAAAAAATTGACTTGACTAACGCATATCTTTACCACGTCACGTCAAACCAAGGCAAATCAAATTATTGGAAGAAAGACTAGATAGAATGGCTTATATACAGGCATTATGTGAAGCAAATGCAATGCTAACGAAGCGCTTAAGGCTCTTAATTTCCATTTGTCCTGTTTAGTGACGGGACAGGAACACTAAAACTCAAAAATCTGATTGATTCAGAATTTTTTCCTGTCCATATCCTAATGATCCCGGGACAAAGTTGAACCGGACAAGAAAAACAACAAAAGAATAAGAAACCCATGAGATGTACCAGTGGTTTCTTTTCCCGTTGCTATGCCATATAGGGAAAGTGGAAACTCTCCATTTGGCTAAAAGACAAAACAAACCTCGATCATGGCCACCTCTTTTATATTGTTGATGGCGTTCATTGTACACCTGCAAATAAATAAAACATACCGTACCAGACTCGACATACAGTAAAACCACGACATTACTGCGGGAAAGCAAATTTTCTGTACCGGTGTCTGGGACAGGCTAATTTTATCGGACATATTGTTTGTCGATCAAAAATGACGAAAATTCCGAGGAAACACACTTTATCATGGAATCTACGTAATATATCTTACTTATTCATTAAGCAATAAAAAATTAATCTGGTAGAGACTTATTCATCATTGTCAAGATATATTATACTGATACGGATCCTGGGAACAGATCCTGCCTGCACTAACGTGACTTTCCAATTGTCAAGATAATTTCGTCACTCTTTTCCGACATTACTTGTCTGTGCAGAGAGGGTGATGCTGTTTTAACTACACTTTGATTCCAGCGTACTCCAAAAACTTAATTTTTTACAAAAGTTTTTTACTATTGTTTGTTTGATAGGTTGAATATCTACCAGTTTTTTTGATAGACATTCAATTTTTACATTATTGAAAAATATAACAGTTTTAAACTTTATTAGCTACAAAACCCATAACGTAATTGACAAATTTCATGCGAAAAGAACAAATGTGTAACTTAAAATATAAGATCTCCAAGGAAATATTTCAAATTTTTGGTAGTTTTTTTTTGCCAATGTGATGAAATTAAAACTAATTTTTGCTTTTAACCAAGTTTCAACTTTATTTTATTTTTTTGACTTTTTTGCGGATTAAGCTGCCTGTGACGTTTTACCTTTCCTTTAAAGATTGCTTTTAAATCGTTTTCCATGCTCCGAACCAAATCTCTAATCTGAACGCTTGACACATCGTCGAGTTTTCTATCATAAATAAATAGAATTATATAAATAATTTCATATTTTTCTATATTGTCTCTAATTGTGAACTGTGATGAAAATAGGGGTCCAACATTTTCGAAAAAGGCTTAACTTTTCAATGAGAACAAATAGCTCTTCTTCTAAATGGGGCGCAACATACGAGCGACATACTTACTTAATTTAAAGCAGTGACAGAAGGACAACTTAGCTCTATCCCCGTCTATAAATCAGTCACTGGATCCCTGCTATTTTTTCGGAATTACCACTTACTTATTTTGGCTGCACCAAAGCCGGACTCATAGCGCACTCTCTTATTGAGTGTCAAATTTCACCTGCTTTAAAATCTTATTTATGGTTGGTTTAACATTCATATAAGCCGTGATTTCATCATGATAGCACATGTTTTTTAAAAATCATGAGGTCTATAAGCATAAAAAGGCTGAGACAATCGCGTTTCATGATATACAGTTGAGGCTAAATTTATATAAAAAACGTGTAATTGTGGTAACAAGGACAGGGACAACCTAGTTGGATTGGTTCATATAACAATTCTGCTTTGAATTCAAGAAATAGGTACCAGTTCCTGGTTAATTTTAAATGAATTTTATGGAAAGAGTAAGAAATTATTATTTATTGATCAAAAAATCTAAAAAACTATTAAATAAGAGATTAAAGTCAGAAAATAATTCAGAAAATAAATAAATAAAAGAGAGTATGTAATTACTTTCGTTAAATTTTTTTTAAAAAAGAAGAAACGAAATTAAAGAAGTTGAAGAAAAACTTAATTTTTCACAAACCTTTACAAAAATGATTTTTAAAACTTCCTTCATTTTTAAATTGGCAAAAGATTCATATTTCTATTATGAAAAAATTATAATTTCAAATTATCCTTTTCAATTTTTTCAATTATTTCAATTCTACGTTTCTAAAGCAAAAAAATTCAAAAAAATTTCATTCGGAGAAACCTATCCAATGATTTCAAAGTCATTAATTTTTGGAAATATTAATTATTATTAAAGAAATTAAACGGGCATAAGATACATTGTTCTATTGCTTTTAAGAATGCTAGCGCCAGCCTAACTTATAATATTAATAATATTATTTGCCTAATCATTTCTATGTTTTCTAAATTATTCACGGAATTTGAATTGTCTAAGTTTTATCCAAGTATGTTATCGCAACCGGAATAGCGTCTATGTTGAAAAAAGGAAAAGATTCTTTTGTTAAATACTGTTGTTAAGTTATCTGACTGAGCGTATTAACAGCACTGATTCTACTTATGCACGTTCGTTTCCTTTAAACGAGTTATGGCAACAAACAAAATCAATGCAACGAATTAAGAAAACAGACATTCAAAAATTTGTATTTCCTTAGTAAAGTTCATGGTAGCATAATGACGTCAAGCTCTTGTTTCACAGTCACAGAACAAAACAAAGCTAGTGTGCTGAAATCCTACCCGCCTTCTTTTATGGTGACCTTTCCGTATTCTTCAATATCAATAACTGTTTCATTTTCTTCGTCCACATGAAGACTAGGAATATCTTCCATCTCTCTTATATCATTGTCGCTTTCTTTACTCTTGATTAGTTCATCCAATGTTATAGCTTCTTCCTTCTTGGTTGCATTTTTACCTTAACAATAAGGTCATTAATTTTACGAATTGACAGACGAGAGAATGACATAAAAAACCTTGTTCAAAAAACAGACAAAAAAAACGTTAAGCTCTTGTGATTAAAGGTGCAATTTCAACATTGTTACATCAATACAACATTATTCTTCCAATATCAATATTTCAAAGAACTTTCGTACGCATTAATTTACGCGCATTACTGTGTTGAAGAAATTTCGCAAGTCGAGAACCTTTTCTGCTCTTTGGTTGCTGCGTTATTCGCTTCCGCTTTCTTTTTTTTGTGACAGGTGGTTTGGAGAAGTTAGGATTGTCATCAAACTCCTTGTCACTCTCATTCATCTCCTGACCCCCTTGTCCATCTTCCTGTGTGGCAAGATCAAGAATGGAAAGATCTTTGCTTTTATTACTCCTCGTAGTCCGTTTCCTCTTACGATTTTTCTCATCGTCTGTTTTTGATAATTTCTCTTCAAAGAAATTTGAGTCGTTTCTACTTTTCCCGATTTCGTCTTCCGTCGTATCTTCTTTTCTTTTACATTCAGATACAGGGTTTTTTTCTGACTTATCCAATTGTCCGGATGCAACACCTTCTTTTGATAATTTCTTCTTAATGAAATTTGAATCGTTCTTCCTTTTTCCGATTTTTTCCTCCGTAGTGTTTTCCTTTCCGTTACATACGGGTACAGGGTTCACTTTGGGGTTATCCGATTGTCCGGATTGGAAACTCTCTGAATTGTTTGTTTTGTCATTATCTTCCGTGATTTTTTTCCTTTGTCTTATTCTCGCAGCGATGCCTTTCAGGCCTTTTCCTTTTTTCTCTACACCTGTTTCAACAATCTGATTTTCTTCGGTCTCATTGAGAGCCTTTTTTGGAAAATAAGTACTAATGACAGGTATCGATTGATTCATGACCGTCTAAAAAGTCAACAGTAAAGTTATAACCATGACAAGTCAAACCCATCAATTCACAAAGTTAGTAGTATAAGGCTATAAAAATACAAAATACTTATTCGGAGAAAATTCACGAGCTAAAACATTTTTTCAAATACTTTCGCGAAAAGATTATGCACGGATGAAATTCTGCAAATAAAATGTTTTTAATAAGCTAAAAAATAACGATTCGTTTAATATAAAATTTTTAGTACTTAAGTTTCCAAAAAAAGTTTCCCTTTATTATAGTAGAAATTTCACAGTATTAACCACTTCAGTGCCATGCTAATGTCAAATATGTTTGAATATGATTTTTTTAATACTGTCCTGAACGCCTTGGTAGAGGCTTAGAAAGAGCTCCGTGACCAATTTACATAGTGGCGGTCAATGATCCAAAAAAAAGTATCAAAGTCTTTAGCGTCTTGCTTGGTGCTGAGAATATTGTGTAGTGATTACCTTGGATTTATTATGTAATTCTTCGGGTGCTTGTTCTTTCAAAGAAACTGTGATGATCAGTTTCTCTTCTTTATAAATCGGCAGAACTTTGTATCGACCATCTAGATATCAAAAAGAGAGATGCCAGAGGAATTTCAAGAATTCGAACTTCAAGATTTCGTCAAAGAGATATTTTAACGATAAATTAATATTTTGCTAAAAGTGTTCTTTGAAAATAATAACTGAGTGAATTGGTAATGACAAAGGTCGTAAAAATTATACTTGCTCGCAAAAAGTTATGGCATTTTTTGGAATGTTGCCACTAGTTCATACAGTTCATACTAAGTTCATACTAAGTTCATACTAAGTAAATGACTATAGATCTTTCCGTAAATAAACAAACCAATAGATTCAAAGATTTCACCTCGTTTTGCATACAACTAATATTGCTATGATGAGGCGGAATATCCTGAACTTTACAGGAAAGGTGCGAAAACTACTTTTTGCCGAAAATCTCCTGTGATCGGCTTACACTACCTCATATAGATTTTTCTTTGTCGGTTCCTATCCTTGAATACGCCTTAGTACATAAATTTGAACATATTTTTTCAAGTGTACATACTAAACTTCGGGAAAAAGAAAATCAATATTAGTAGTAGCTGAGAGAAGCTTACACCTTGTCTTGGGAACATCTGTATTAGCAAACTATGTGACGAAAAGAAATAATTAAAAAATTAATACAAATTAATATGAAGTGAAAGGCTAGGTCGTTATCTTACCACTGATAAGCGGCCAGATCGCTTTACCAACTGAGTTCAATCCATGGTTAGCCATGGATCGGTAGCGCAGTTGGTAGATCGATAGCACTAGAAATGCTAGGTCGTGGGTTCGAGTCCAACTAGGTCCGTAGGTGTTCCTACAGATCTGGCCGCTTATCAGTGGTAATGTAACGAGCGAGATTTCACTTCACATTGTAAGTATGGTTAATTACTAAGTTACAAATTAATATATGATACAAATCATTTAGCAGGATTATGATACATTAATCAAATCACGAGCAATCGAGTATGAGTCTATCGGAAATTTAGCCTGTGCTCGTACTAGTTCTAACAGTAAATATACTACACCAAGAAAGAGAAATTGCGGGCTATGCATTCATTCAACTAAACTATACATGCGAACATTCCCTATTTTCGACACAGAGAAAATAAGAACTTCTTTTTACACTAACCTTATCTGGCAAACGTACTAGAGTTATATCTCGACTTTTCCCTGGAATCTTCAGAAACTCAAAAACAATGACAAGATCATCTTCTACATTTAAAAGAAAACGAGAGGAAACTTAAGACAGCAACAGTAACAGAATTCGAATAAGCGCATCCTGCTTTGGGAAAAAATCATATACAACTTAAGTATATGACTGATAACATTTTGTTTAGAACCGTAAGCGTAAAGCAGGGTAATTAATCCGTAATAACCCTGCTTTTTTTAATCACCCCGCTTTTTCGTAATCGCCCTACTTTTTTTGTAATCACCCCGCTTTTTTTTGTAATCGCCCTACTTTTTTGTGATCTTTTTAGAAAGTCAGGATTTTTTTGCCGCACAAAACAATTTTATTTTGGTTAAAAAAAATCGTACGATATTTTAAACCAATCAACGTTGTTGAAAATGTATTTTGTCCGATTGATATCAAGATTGCAGAAAGCTTGAATTTAACTCAATAATGTTTTTCAAGTTTGTTTTGTTTGGTCATATAATTAACGAGTAATAACATGATATTTTCGGGT
>JAUBWS010058267.1:0-16131 GCA_032270445.1 Darlingtonia californica | reverse complement strand
CCCTCCACCCCAACTTTCCACGATTTTTTCAATAGAGTACTATAAATCTAATACAAATACTAAAGAATTTTTCACATTTGAAACAAATGCACTGACTACACAAATGAGTTTTTTATAGGAGAACAAATGTTTTGAGACAAACATAAATGTAAAAAAAATTATGCAAATGCTTTATACACCTACCAATTATATTTTCAGGATTCGATAAAAACTGCAGGGTGTAGTATGTTTTACGCTTCAGTAAACGATGCTGATGTTGGATATCTGCGAAGGTAAATGTTTATATCAACTAACTGCATGCCATCTGAATAGCTTCGCTTTGTTCATAATATAAAAGAATCATATTTCAACCTCATGACGAAAGAACGAGAAACTCACTTATGAAGCTTTCGAGTGGTGACATTTTTTTTTCAAACCATCGAAAACAAAAAATATCTGCTCGAAAGGCATGTTTCTCCAAAAATTTAAGTGTTTTTGAAAGAATATTTTGAAAGCTTCTTTGCTGGAAAATTTGATGTGTTCGTCTGACGTCTGAAAATTTCGGCTTCCTGGAAAATATGGATTGTTCTGAGATTTTTTTGGCTTTCCTGAAAAATATAACACATTTTGTACTCCTACATTTTATGTATTTGATGTAAAATCCTTGTCTCCTGGAGAATACGACGTGTTCTGAGACGATTTGATGCCTGCTAGATTTTTAAATATTTTTTGGATAAAAAGAACAGATATTTTGTGCTTTGGGATCCTGGTTTCTTGCTCTTTTGAAGAAAAATGTCAGTTTTCTAGATTTTTCGAGGTGTTCTATGACCCTACGGCTTTGGCTAGATTTTTTGTTAAAGTGACCTTTATGAATATTTTATATTTTTGGCTTGTTGGATGCTTCTGTTTTAATCTGCTGTTTCTTTTTTATGAAGAATATTCCATAAATTCCGCGTTCCATGAACTTTTGTTCTTGGAGAAAAAAGAAGCCTTAGACTGATTTTGATCGGCGTCATGATTCTTGATTGATTGGAAATTTACTGGTCTTTGATGTTATAAGATGTCCAAAAATATCTTAAAACCCTAATTGGAAGCTAATTTTACATTTTTATAATTTCTGATACGTAATGCGATGTGTAATCTTGAGCGTTTCGCAGGCAAGCCACTTAAACTTGATATAAAATTTGTGTAGATACGATTGCATTTATTTTAAAAGTATATTTAACTCTTTCAATTCCAAATATTTTGATAAACACTTCCACTGTGAATGTGGTTCGTCTGTGGCAGTTCATAGCAGCGTAAAGGCTAACCAATTGCGGGTTGCAAACAAAAAGTATGGGGATACTAAATTATTAATTGCTAAACTTCGATTGTGCAATGACCAATGAGCTTTAGGATGTATGAAGATTTAAGGCCGTGGTCGCCTGAACAAGAGTTCCGCGTTCGAATCCATTGCGAGGCCAAGGATGTTTGAAACTTGAGTGAATTGTGTTCAAACTAAAAAATTGGAATAAAAAAGAAACTTGATATTGACTAGAAAATTGACAATATCTAAATATATTAAGAAAATTAAACAAATCTTAAAGTACGATAAAGCTTAATAATATTGTTGCAAAGATTTTGAAGAGTAGAACAATTTCGTGAAATTTTTATTTGGGAAAAGATGATTTGAAACTGAAGAAAATGAAGAAGAAAAAAATGAACCTTTTACTGAATAGATGAAAATTTTGCAATTTTTTATGAATGAAACCTATATTTTTTGCAATTTTAAATGTGAAAAAAATTTTCAAAAATCTTTATTAAATACAAAGTTATGACTGAAAGTTTGAAGGTAAAAAACCCTGTTTTTTGCCATTTTTGTGAAAATTGCTCCTAAACGTTTAGTTATAGCTTTGAATTGAAAAAAGATCTTTGAAAATATTTTTCACATTTGAAGCAGCAAAAGATTCAGGTTTCAGCTACAGAAATTGCAAAATTCTCGTTCATTCAGTAAAAAGTTCATTTTTTTCTTCTTCTTCATTTTCTTCAGTTTCAAATTTTCTTTTTTTTTAAATTTTACGAAATTGTTCCAATCTTCAAAATATTTCCAACGATATCAAATTTATCAATTTTCATGCAATATTAATAAGGAAGTTATGCTAGTCAGAAAAATTAGTGGTATGAAAAAAAAATCGTAATTTAGCTTACCAGCCTGCAAATAGTGCGATAGAATGCCCATAAAGTTATGATGATTGATGCAAAATGATAAAAAGTTCATTGTTGACTAATTATTTTAAATCATAAATGGTATAAGATTCTTGATATTTGAATTATTTGAACTAAGTTTCATATTGTAAACTTTAATCTTTGAAATTGAATTAAGTACGTATTTATAACGTACATCAATACTTTATTCATCTCATATTTCGTTACGAGAATGGTTTAGGTGTGTTCATACAACCCTACTGAGTGTATCTAATTCATTTATTTTGAAATCTAATTACAAAATTCCTTACAGTATCCAATTAACCAGATTGGACATAGGTTAATTCAAGGAGTCGGTTAAAACATGGGGTACCCCAATTGGGTTGGTTTTGGGGTACCCCTTATAATGATGTATTTGAGCAAAATAAATATTGTTTCATTAAATGTATCATTTCTTTGTATCGTGTTGAGTTCTAACACAAATTTCTTTAACTATATGTTGTTCAATATAAGTAATAAAAAATCATTTATCTTCAGCACATAGAAAATGAAGGTAAAATGTTACAGTTTTGCAAAATTATTATAAACTACAACGTGTATTGAAACTATTTGATTTGATTTTTTTCTCAAATTGAGTATGATTAAATAGATCAACATGAATCTAAAATATGAATCTTCAAAACCACGTAAGTGCTATTTCATGGCTGCTTTAGACAGACAAAAGAGTATCATTATTATCATTATCATTTGAACATATTTACCAAGGATAGCCTCTTCAATTCTCTTTGAACTGCTATCAATGAGGGTCCTGCCTTCCTGTGAAACACCTACAGGGAACCTTGTGGCAATTACGGTGAGGTAATTTTCACCACCGAAAACCTTGTGCCGGCGTCGAACTCGGGAACTCTGAGTTCTAAGCTCAGCGCCTTAACCACTCGGCCACGGATCCATGTCATTATTTGTCAACAATATGACTTTTTAGCTGTTTTAACAATTCAAATTGCAACTTTGTTCCCAGATCCTTTTTATTTCAAAACACATTAAAGAGAGCCCTGGGAAGAGAAGCTATATTGGTTTATAGTTTGTTTATAGTGTCATTCAGTCTGGTCTGGTTTAGGGTACCCCAAAGTATTCCCCATTGCAGTACCCAATTGAGGTACCTCCGTAACTTTTCTGATCTTCCTTATTTTCAAATGAAACTTAATACACTGATGCGTCATGGTTAAAGAAACATTTGTGCAAAGTTTCATGAAAATTGAGTCACGTGTTACGTGACGTCGTAATGGCAACATCAACAAAAATCACTTTCTTGACAATTTTGTACTATTTTGAAGATAGTATTCATTTTCAGCATGTCTAATTAAGTTTTTCGTGCTTTACATACGTTGAATTTTCTATCGATTGATATACAATATGGTAATATTTAAAGAAATTAAAAAAAAGTTTTCAGCTTTGAGAGAAGTTTCTTTTAAAATGTCTTTTTCCCCATTTCGTCGTAGTGAAAAGGTTAATGAAATTTTTTTTGCTTTACCGAAACGTTTAAACATTTTAGTATCATTTCTATGTTTAAGTAGATCAAATTGCTAAAAAGGAATAGATATTTAATGTATGGAGTTCACAGAAAAAAGCAGAAGAGAAAAAAATTTCCCAGAAAATTTATTTAATTGTTAGTCTTGATTAACTTACAACATCAGTGACTGCTTTCAGTCCGCAATAAAAAAATTCAAAGAAGATATTGGATGATGAATTTTAAAATTGTTTTGAATTAATTTGGAGAAATCGTCACTCTCCAATTTTTTCAAGTTTGTTTAAAAAAGAATTCAGAATCTTATCGAAAACTTTACAGGAAATCAATCGACTGAGAAATCAATGCATAGTCAGACAAGAGACAATTTTTCGCGAGGCACTTTCCGTACATAAACGTGCAGCAATTGCTTTATGACGTTTAAAATTGGAATTTCCTACCGATCCGTATCAAAAGTATTTGCTGTCAGTGCTGGTTTTGCTAATGAAATTGTGCTTCAATTTTGTAGAGTGTTAAATATGATTTCTGGTCATTTTATCCCCGTTATGCGTAGTGATAGGTTCCTTAGATGGAACTCACGTTGAAATAAAATTTCCCGATGTTGAAAACGAAGTTGATTATTTCAATCGAAAACAAGTATACTCAGTAAATACTCAAGCGGTTTTTGGAGAAATTCTTAAATTTTAAGATGCGGCTACTGGTTTTAGAAGAGGTATGCATGATTTTAGAGTATTAATAAACACTGCATTATTTGATCGAGCACATAACGATTTGATTTTCAATGAGCCTGCAGTTACCATTCTGGGCACTGGAATCAAATCTTTGATCCTAGCAGACAGAGCGTATCCTTATAAACGATGGTTGTTGAAGCAAGGAACAGGTTTGGGCTCCTTAAAACACGTTGGATGTGTTTGCTTACGAAACATAAACACCTTTTGCAACATTTATCGATTGTAATTATGGCTTGTTGTGTCTTGCATAACATTTTCCAAGACAGGGGGGGGGGGAGAAAGAAGTTGAAGCAGAAGATGATGAATTTTAAGGAAACTTTTAACCTTACCTCACCGGGGCTTTTTGACTTAATGAGGGGAATAAACTTAAAATCTGGTATAAATTTATTCCTCAATAAGAGTGCGTACAAAATTATGCTCAACAACTAGTGGTTACTATGGTTACCTAGTGGTGCCATAACGTAAAAAACCGCCTCGTTGGCTTACGCAAAGAGATAAACAAACAGCTACCCAGCTCAACGATAATGTGTAAACCAATCCCAGGATCATTCCTTTTTTCGCCGTACCAAGGCTCATTAGCTGGACTTGTGTGGGGTTTAAACCAAAATTGACGACTTAACCCATTACACCACCGAGGCCACATTTCATCGACTATGTCACCATAGTGCTCAATATTCAAATGAACTGAGCTATGCGAAATGCTAAGTAGTAAACGTGATCGAAGCGGAACGCTCAAGCTGATACGATGCATAGTGCTCAGTTCTACAACTCATTTCTAAACGCAACTTTATAAAACTTTGTTTTTCTCATTTTTTTATAATTGTATCATACTTTTCTTATAAATTTGACTTCCTTGTACGAATTATGAAAATTCTACCTACGAAAATTTACCCCTATAAAGGAAAAACAAAAGAAACAAAAGATATAGCCCCTTAAACGTAAGATTGATTTCTTACGGATAGTTAACTTAGCCCGTATGCCTTTCTTTTGCATTTTGCTGGCTCTCATTTGCTGAATAATATCCATTGCAGTTCTTTCTTGTTTGGTATTAATTTGTATTCTGTGATACGGTTGAGCGTTTAAAGAGGTAATTTCGTATCTTGGACTGACTGAAAATGTAAATGATTGGATTGGAAACAATTATTACCAAAGTACAAAGCATACTAATAAGAGTCAAAACCCTATTTCCTGGTTCGGTCTTTGTGAGCATTAACAATGAGCAAATTGATGCTGGAACCAAGAAAATACACGTCCAGAAGTTCAGGACTGCGATGTCTTTGATACTTCGCTTCACTCCACGTAAAACATTTAAATTTTCCGCTTTTACTCCATGAACGATTCTGTCTTTTTGAATCCTCATAACCTTTTCTTTTCGTATTCTCAAAGTGATCTTTCCAATGATAAAGACACTCGCACAAAGTCCAATACGTATAACACTTGTATAAATCCCTCCTGCTTTAGTTGTGCGCAGTTTCATTGTAGTCTGACCTTTATCCAAGCTGAAAATGATTGCAAATACGACACTGTTTAAGGCAAAAGCCAGACCAATAGCAATGATCAATCTGGTTTTGTTGATTATTTGGTTGTAGTGAATACCAAAGCGAACAGCTATCAAGCGATCGACTGTTATAAGAATTGTTATTTGAAGCGAAAGATTATGAGTACGTAAGTAAAAAAAGATAAAATTATTGTCAAATTTTCACTTGTTAAGCTACTTTCCAAAACCAAAGTAAAGCATGTTGCGTTAAGGGAAAGTAGAAGGTCGGACAATGATAAAATTTGTATAAGAAAAAATTGATTGCTTCTTAATCGAGCTTTTCTCATGATGAAGATGATGAAGGCATGACCCACAACAACAAAACAGCATATGATGAATATTATCGCTCGGACTCCGTTCATTGCGTGACCAACTTCTTACTAGAAGTTTGTGTACAGCCAGATTATTCTTTTATTAAATTTCATAGGTAGTCACCAAAGACAATCTCCGTTTACTTTTCTAGTACAAAAAGAACCGTCAGACCTTTTTCAAATAGAAAGACGAAATAATGTCATTTTCAACTTCCACTTCATTTACTTTTCTTTCTAACATTATATAACGTTATTTTTGTTACTTATCTCTAGAAGTTTTTAAAAGAAAACATCTACATAATTGCAGTACTCTATTTATAAAAATATAATTGCGGATTTTCCGGGCTTTTATTCAGTTTTAAGTGGTAGACCTTGGCATACATAGGTGCGAATAATGTGTTCTTTAGCACTAGTACTATGCTTGGGGGAGTAAAAATTGCCTTATCTAAAAGAAAAATGATCTTGAAAGTTGCTAAATAACTATATTTTTATCATAGATACATAGCACTTATCATTGTGATCAAGCAATACTTCGTTTTTGTTTTTTCAACTATATCATATATTGTAAGTGTTTTGAATATCAAGGGTCATTTTTCAATATACAGAGTGTATCAAAAAGACGCATTAGAAAGTCCACCTACAGACTTTTCCATCACTTTGGATAGGAAGTATATAACAACTTTGGCTTACCTGGTGATAATAAAAATTCTTAGACGGTATTGTCGTTAAAAAGAATATCTTCGGATAGCATAATTGTATAAAGTTGAATTTAGTAAGAAGTTAGTCTTCAATAAGTGTGGTAACAAAATCATTGTCAAAAACTATAGGTTGCTAAGGTTACTTGGTAGTGTCATCATGTAGAAAAATACAGAGAAAATACATATATTTGCTTAACCCTACCTGGGCTGGGGGGGGGGGGGGACTACTACCCCGCGGCCCTATATCAGGAAAGATTTTACCTAAACTAAAAAAAATATGAACTTGAAACTTTGAAACTTCTTTTAATATAATTCTATTTGGAACATT
Source organism: Darlingtonia californica (assembly GCA_032270445.1). Lineage (NCBI taxonomy): Eukaryota > Viridiplantae > Streptophyta > Magnoliopsida > Ericales > Sarraceniaceae > Darlingtonia > Darlingtonia californica. The sequence goes on along the minus strand of JAUBWS010058267.1, from coordinate 8,838 downwards.
TTCTTAAAATTTCAGGTAAAAAGCTTTAAGAGTTGCATCATTATGTTCAATTATTGAACGTAAATAGCGTAAATTAACGAAAACTTTAAAAATCTTTTAAGTTAGAATAGACAAAAGGTTATGACATATAACTTTGACAGTTGTCTTATAATGATAAAAGCAAGATACTGACGTCATCAATTTTTCTCGTGACGTCATATTCTCAAAATTGCGCCAAAATCGAAAAATAATTTTTAGTGATTTTGGCGCGCTGTAGCTAGTCAGAACTTGGTAATTTTTAAAATTTATCAAGTTTATTTATAAAAGCTTATTCTTTTAGCTTTCCAAAGATGAGAACATATTGGAAAAATGTTTTATACTTCAGAAGTTATAGCCATTTTAAAAAGGTAAATGCATTTTCAATGTTTTATTTTACGTGATGAGGTCACCAAGTAACCATAGCAACCATAAAAAATCGAAGGTTTTATGTGCACTTCTCCTATCGAGGACTAACTCCATACCTAAATTCAAGTTTCTATCATGAGCCCTTCCTAAGATAATAGCCACAGGCCTACTAGCAAACCACCCCCCTTCCCCCTTTACAGCGTAAGAATTATGTATAACAGAATTTATTTCTCACGTTTCTGTAAACAAAATTTTATACAACAAACAATTTGAATTTCAAAAACAACATTCGGCAGATCATGCCGTCATGCAACTTGTAAGTGAACCGTCAAATGCTTTTGAAAATAATAAATTTACATCGGGTATTTGTATCGACACAGTTAATCAAGAGATACTTCTTAAAAAGCTCCCAAATTATGGCATGAAAAATTCAAATCTTAACTGGTTCGAAAGCTACTTGAAACACAGAAAACAATGTCTGTACTATGACAATGACATAACTGAACGAAAAAACGCTAAATGTGGTGTACCCCAGGGGTCAATACTTGGTCCATTACTGTTTGTCACTTACGTAAATGACCTTGGGTTCAATAGTTGAGCATAATTCAGAAAATAATCATTATAAACATTTGAAATCTTGAATATCTTTCCAATCAGTAGTAGTTATCGCACAATGCCAAGTGCAATATAATATGTCAAATATTTTCCGAGTTTCTTATATTTACGCTCTTTATTTCACAACGCTTATATTTTTACGCTAATGATAAGTGTTTATTAAAAGTCAAAAAGTTTCAAGTCCGTAAGATTTTGTGTTTTGGAGATTTGCCTTACAAGTAGGGTTAATTTGGTGATCTTTCTCCAATTTTCTGCCATGATCTTTCATTATCTGAATACCTTTAATCAGAACAAAAATCATAGTTTTGTGATTTGGAATCTCCAGTTAGGAAATCTAAAAACCAAATTGACTTCATTACAGAGTGGCAATTGGAATGACGTGAAAGATTTGACGATGTTTTTTATTTTATACGAGGAAAACAAAGTGACACCAAGACGGCATGTAAGGTGTATTTTTTCACAATCTTTGATATCTAGACTAAAAATAGACTTGTTTTGCACAAAACTCCTAGTACTTAACTAAGTAATGAACGTAAAAAAATCCCAAGTAATCATATTCGTCATATGCTTTTTTGTGGTGTGGCTCATCCCTTCATCATCTTCATCATAAAAAGGCACGATTTAGAAGCAATTGATTTTTGGGATTTTTTTTAATTGGTAACGAAAGCCAAAATGTTTGTTTTGATAAATAAGAGACAGGTTCAAAATAACTCTTGCTATTTCAAAACTTAAGGGTACAACGTTTGTTGGTGTGATAACATCAGAATACTGGTGAATTTTAGTCAGTTGAAAACTCAGATTTCCATCGGACGCACATCCAAAACGCAAAAATCAGAATGGTCTCTTTTGATTACGATGTAAAACAAGTTGCATGGCTGCAGATACTATAATCAAGAACAGAAAGAAACTACACCTTTCTATATGCAGTTTCGACCCTTTGAATTTGCCTCCATTGACTGTCAAATGGATATAGGATAATTGAGACCTTCCCTTAGTTGACGATAAAATGTTTTGATATTGTGCTTCAAACGTTCCGAGCAACTAGAAAAAGGAAACAAAACTTCACAGAGCAGAAAATTAATTAATTTTAAATCAAAAATATTATAGTCGAAAAGAGAAGTGTATATATGTTAAATATGACTCCATGTAACAATGCAATTAGATAAACGCCACTAAGCTTTCATAAAAAAAACATATCCCATTGTGTGAAATATACCTTAAGTAAAAGAAATTTTCTAATCTATTAAAGCTCATTCCATTATTCATGAACCTGACAATTGGTATTTTGTTACCGAAACAATATAATATATTGTTAAACACCATGTTAAATACAGTTATTATAAGAGTTTCAAAAAGCCATTTAAAAGGTTTTCTTGATATTCAAAGGCGTTCTATCAATCCACCCCTTTCATTTTACGTTGAACACAGCCTAAAAGCATTATCATCAACATTTCTCTCACTATAGAATTATTGTAAAAGAAAGTGCTTTTTAAATTTTAAACCCACTATACAACTTCACACATGATGGAGTTTTGTACTGCCCCCTCATTGATAATAAATAAGATAAAAACATGCACTATCCATACAAGGTGTACTCCCTAATGTTCTTTTTCTTAATATGCTTATTTGGATTATTTTCTTGTACAATTTATTCTTTTAATCTCACTTCAAGAATAAATAAATTTTCGATGTTCAAAGACCCTAATTTGTTGGTATATTTCATATAGTTTCAAAAGTTATCGTAAAATTTTTAGTGTGTTTTAGCTAGTCCAAGTCTCCTTTTTTCAAAGATCTTTCTGAATCATCGACGCCAGCTATGAAAGGGTCTCCCTAGTCACCGCCTATTATGGCCCCTAAACTTTTAGATTCGTTTCAACAGCCCTGTAGGAATACTTCAGGTTTTTTATCAAAATAAAGTTTTGGAATTTTTTAAACATGCTAAACGAGATTATTTCTATGAGACATTTTGCTTCATGAACATGAATATCACCAAAATCTTTTACATTTAGTAATCACTTTCAGGTACACTTCACATGGAATGAAATTATCACAAATATTCACTGGCTTAAATCTTTGTAATTCAAGTAAAAAGTGTTCAATCATGTGTTTCATGAATAAGTTTTTCCTATCTAGAGTGGAAAAATGATAAAGATTTAAAAAACAGCAACGCAAACACAGATCTCTACAGATATTTTGTAAATCTGAAAATCATTTATTCCAGTAGATAGAGAATTTGGAAATCCTATGTAATAATATAAAAATTAATTAACAATTATTTGCTTTTGCGGACACACTGTACACTGTATGTTCAGAATACATCGGAACAAAAACCGAAAAACAACTCAAAGCTTTGGGCCTTTCATCATATGTGAAGGTCACCAGGAGTAATTTTTTCATTTCTTGGTTATTTTATTCACGAATTCAAGTTTTCTTGAAATTCATACCACTATAAGGAGAATTTTATTAGCTTTTTAGAAATGAACAATTTTATACGATAATAATCTTGTTATTGAAAGTTATAAGCAGATAAACAAAGGTGTCATCCAAAATACTCACTTGCCTTAATTATATGTTAATCGCACTTGTAAAAGCTCATCATTAATTTATTGTCTTTTAAAAAATTTAGCTGAACTGCCCCAGATTTGAGTACAACAAACACAATATTTTAGAATCTTTTAACCAATAGACAAAGTAACTGTTTGTACAAATTCAAAATTTTTCACGAAGTCCTTGTTCACAATGAATGGAATCCGGTCGGTCACCTTGTGGCTCACATTTTCATTATCTTCGTCGTATGAAAGGCACCATTATGATGTAATCGATATTTTTTCATCCAAATTTTGTCATTCTTGGACCTTCTTTTTGCCTCTTAACACATTTTTCTTTTCTTTGGTTTTGGGAATCAGCATCGTAGCAGAATATATGACAATCGTTTTATCTTATTTTACTTACATACTTCATAATCTTTTACTTCAAACAACAATTCTTATAACAATCGATCGCTTGGCAGTTGTCCGTTTTGATATCCACTACAATCAAATTATCAATACAGTCAGAATGATTTTGCTGTTGGTGTGGCTTTTGCCGTAAATTGTATGATGTTTGCAATCGGCCTTGATAAGGGCTAATCGCTTTTGCGTCGGCATATTACTAAAGCAGGAGTGATTTTTAAAACAGTTTTACGTTTTTTAACGTGTATTTAAGTATCATTATCAATGGAAAGATCAACTTAAAAATACAAAGGGAAAAGAGTGTTAGAATCAAGAAAGACGGAGTTATTCATTGAGTAAAAGCGGAAAGTTCACACACACTACGGGGAGTTAAGCAATGTATCAAAGACATTACAGTCTTGAACTTGAAAAATTATAAAAACACAAAATCTAAGTTCAAATAGATATATTTTTTTGTACATTTGTCGTAAAAAATGATATCTTATAAAGTTGGAAAAGAGAATTTCATAAGCTTTGAAATATGCCTTTTTAAAAAATAGATATAAAAAAAGCTAGAATGAGGGTATCAAAAGTGACTTAACGAAATTTATATTTTTTCAAAAAAGAAAAAAAAATATGTTTTAAATAATGAATAGTGAAACTTCAATTTCATTGTAAAGATTATTTATTTCAGAAAAATGAACAATAACAAAAAATTGATCTGGATATCAAACGTGCTAAACCATAATAAAATATTGATAATATTTAAAAACTACGGAACAAGTGCTGGGTAAATGAAAAATCTCAACTCTATCTTTTTAAATCTTACCGCGTGCTAAACTATCGCGGTAATATAAGGTGTAGATCAAGGGCAAGTGGAGTAATCGAGGGAAAGGGGTAGCACCCTGCCCTACTCCTCGGTGACGTAGTTAATGAAAAGGGTTGACCTCGATTTCGGTCGACCGACTTACTTACTTATTTAATTATTTACAAGGTGTATTTGAAATCTTCTCTTTCACACAGTACCAATAAAAATTGGACAAAGCCAATAATTTCGCAAATTTAATTTTTATTCATAAAGGTGTTTGTGAAAGTATTGTCTAAATAATTAACAAATTTGCAGATCAAAATAAAGATAGATAAAGTGAAAGAGAGGAAACCATTACAAGACTTATATATTAGAAATACAATTGAGGTCCATGATGATTATACTGTTTCTAGTCTTTAGTGAAAATAAACGGACAGTAAGATTAAAATACATATCAATTTTTTTTTTTCTTTTGTCAATACCTCTGAAATCGACGTGAGAAGGAAGAATCTAACTGCCTGTATAAACAAATTCCAAACATCAACCTAATTTTGTTTCTCGCCCAATGGATGCAGTCCGAGTAATCATGTTCATCATATGTTGTTTTGTTATTGTGGCTCATGCCTTCGTCATTTTCATCATAAAAAAAGCACGATTAAGATGCAACCGGTATTTTTTAATCCAAATGTTGTCATTATCCGATCTTCTGCTTTCTCTTGACGCATTCTGCTTTACTTTGGTTCTAGAAAGTAGCATCACAACTGATAATTTAACAATAACTTTATCTTATTTCACTTATGTTTTTCACAATCTGTCACTTCAAATTACTATTCTTATAACAATCGATCGCTTGGCAGCAGTCCGCTTTGGCATTCAATATCATCAAATTGTCAGCAAAACCAGATTAATCGTTGCTATTTGTGTAGCTTTTCCCGTTAACTGTATCGTGTTTACAGTTTTTTACAGTTTTGATAAAGGTCAGACCACAGTGAATTTGCATGCTACGAAAGCCGGTAGCATTTACACATTAATCTCACGCATTGTCACTTGTATTAGTATTATATGCATCGGAAAGATCAGCTTAAAGATACGAAAAGAAAAGGTGACTCGAATCCAGAAAGACAGAATCATTCATGGAGTAAATGCAGAAAATCTTCATATCTTAAGTGGGGTGAAACGAGGTATCAAAGACATTGTTGTTCTTAACTTCTTGACATGCATTTTCTTGGTACCAACATCAATTTGCTCATTGTTAATGCTTACAGAGATCGGAGCAAAAAATAGCACATTGACTCGAGTTAACATGTTTTTTACTGTGGCAATAATGGTGTCTAATCCAATCATCTATGTTTTCAGTCAGTCCAAGATACGTAATTATCTGTTCAAACATTCGATCGTATCACCGACTGAAAATTGAGAGGAACAAGAAAGAACCACATTAGATATTATTGAATAGAACAAACAAGAAATTTGCAAAAGGAAGGTCTGGGATCGACGTTGACTGACAATATTTTGCATAAGATGCCTATCTTTATTTTTTAGGGTTTCTTGTGTATTTTGTTATCCTTTAATTACCTAGGTAAAATTTTCATCATATGTACGAACGAGTCGAAATTCAATAAGAAAAAAATGTTTCAAACAAAATTTAAGAACAAATAACGAATTTAAATTGAGCTGCGTAAGTGTTTGTTGATGATTTCCTTTCTGAAGATATTTCTATTTTCATACATCGTTTCCTGATAAATTTATAAATATTTGTATTGAACAATACGTTTCTAAATATTTACATGATCAATTTACACGTTTTAATCGACCTTATGAATTAGTTTTATTTTGCGCCTAACAGGACGCGTTTGGAAACAGTAGTTTTTATCATTTTATTGTATAAATGTATATGATACTGAAACAACCATCATGTACAAAGATTTTAGAAATAAATGAATAAACAAATAAATAAATGAATAAATAACTAAGTAAATTAGAGCATCAATTTTTGATTTGAAATGCGAATATATCAAAAAGTTTAAGGTGGCAACGGCAACCCCTTAAAAAAAGTTAATACCTTCGCGATCGACCTTTAAACCAGTTTTCTTTGTTAGAAAGGAGTGAATATTTTGGAAGTTAAGTGAAATATTTATGTCATGAATAATTAATGAGCCTTTAAAGCTCAAAAACCTTAAAAAACTAGCCGCTTTAAAATCACAATGCAGTGAGTCTAACACGAGTTCACGGTAGAAAATATCATTTTTACGTCTTATACACATGATGCTTCAGGAATGAACTAGAATATTTATCGTTGTCTTATTCAAAGTTTGATTTAGTTAACCGGAAATTTTCAATCTTATTGATTATTCACAGCTCATGATTTATTCACAAATACTCCTTGCGCTTAGTGTTAAACAACAAAAAGGGATATTCCCACTGTCTAAATCTTTATTAAGCATATTTAGTTGAATGGTTGGAGCAAAAGCTAAATTGTAGTTGATAGAGTTCATTGCATTTATCAAAGAGAAGTCAACTAAGTCAGTGAGAGAAACTAATCGATACAAGTACTAACTTGTAGGGCATGGTCTTGTTAGAAGAGTTGCAGGAAATAACTTTTTAATGTCTGAATATTTCTTGTTAGTGTGTATTTTACACACCAGAAATCCATTTTATGTTGCAAAAAATACTTCAGCATTACGCCTAGTTCTCACTTGTGAAAAATACGTTTGTCGCCTATTCATGAAATCTATCGAATAAAATACCCTTTTTGAAAAATTCGTCGCTTACGTAATTACACTTGGTTTATATAACGTACTTGCTACTGTTTTTACGACTACTTTGATCTTGAAAATACAAAGAATGTAGAAACATAGGTGATGAATTTATTTAATAATATCAAAACTTTTTGATACTGAAAGTAAAGTTCATCACCTTTAAAGATAGGCAATGAAATAATTAGTGACGAATTTTTCATGTTTCCATCTATCAAAATAAATGCTAAAAATAGATATTAGAAAAATACAATTGTAGCAATTTTAACCTTTTTTATGCTTATGATGATATGTTAACACTTTACGTTCACTTTACGTGACATGAAATTTGCTTTGGTAGATTTGCCTTCCTTAACATAAAATGAAGGTTTAGGTTAAAGGAAATGAAAGTGTATAAGTAGAATCAGTGCTGTTAATACGCTGACACTTGTAAAAAACAACAGTATTTAACAAAAGAATCTTTTATATATATATATTTTTTTTTAAACTACTATTCCAGTTGCGATTAACCATATTTAGATAAGACTTAGACAATACGAATTTCGTGAATAATTTAGAAAACAATAAAATAAGTAAGCAAACAATATTATTTAAAAAGCCATATATAGTATCAAATTTTAGTATTGGTTTTTAACCATTTTACGAGGTCATCAGTTGAAGATTATTACCAGTCTTAGTCGTTAATAGGTCAATAGATCGTTTATTTGATCAAGATTATGGAATTTCCCAGGCCAACTTTGAATCTTAAAAACTATTTAGCACATAGAGAAAGATCCTATTTCGCATTATTCGAGTTTTCTATAGAAACGCTTGTTAGGAGTTTTTGATTAAGCAAGCAAAATATAGTCTTAATTTATCGTTATTCCAAATTCTTATAACAAGCGTCTCTATAGAAAACTCGCATAATGCGAAATAGGACCTTTCTCATACTCTTAGAGAGATTTAAGATCAAACTTCATTTTGCTACCATTTTTAAATACGTCATATGTCTAAAATCTTTGGTAACATAGTGTTTGTATGACCATAAAATGTGAAAATTTTGGATACTCTATTTTAATGAAGACTTTGTATTTTGTTAATTTATATAATAAATTTCTACAAAATAAACAATTTTTACTAAAAATGTTAACTATTAGGTTGACATGCAATTGTCAAAGTGTCAACTATCAATACTATTTTACAATTCTTCCTTGGTTTTGGTATCTTGAAATTTGTCTGTCATGTCTTCAACAGAATCTTCAAATGTACCAGGGATTTCCCAGCTGCCCGATGTGGTTTCTGATGTTCTGTCTAATTCGACTTTTCGAAGTGATATGTAATCAATATCTCGATAGTACATAATGTT
>JAUBWS010058256.1:0-16132 GCA_032270445.1 Darlingtonia californica | reverse complement strand
GTTACCATTAAAAAATTTGTGAACATATAGAATGTTCATTATTTCAACTTGATCAAAGAATTTCAAAATTCCCAATTTATGGATTCCTATTGATGTAATTACCTAGTGCTTATCCGTACCAAACCAGCTGTCTTGACTTAAATGTCAGCACATGTTGCCTTTTCTGATCAGGTAGAGTGATGTTTTTTATGGCTTTCAAGTGGTTACCCTGTCAAGGGATTGTACCTACTGTCTTTATGAAAGCTATATTATATCCTCTAGCTGAGTTCTAGAAGAAAAGATCAACCATATATTTTATGAAAAATTAAAAAGATGAAAATAATGCTAGTCGTGCAAAAAAAAGCATGCTTGAATAACTTCTTTCATTTGCAAGGCCTGCAACGATTTTCAAGTCTAAAAAATTCATTCACAAATTGGAAATACTGCATAATTGGACCTGCACTAATATTATTTAATTTAAGTCTTCTTTACTCCATTTATTTTGTTTTATTTAACGGGCCTTACAATGTCTTTTGAACTTTGTTTAGTCAGATTTTTCCACTCAGTGTGCTCTTCCATGTACGCGTGTGAAAGTGCTTTGTGTAACTAAATCAACCCAGAACTTTCTATCTAAATTTTCAAAGTTTCAAATTGATATGTTTTTAAAATAAAATTAGCACTCCCTAAGATATATTTACGACAAAGATCTCACTGTCCTGGTAATGAAAATCAGTGAAGATTGCAGTGAAGGCAAACATCTCAATAGAGGCTTCCAGTTCTATCTGCACAAGATCATTATCTGAGAAGTAAATAACCAAAAGGTCTGCATATAACATGTTCTCTAACTATCCCTTCTTTGTTGTTTCAAAGTTAAGCACCAAACTTTTCAGTGTCAGAAGTTCAATTTACTGACAGATTTGGAATCCAAAATACAATTACTGTAATACCAACCTGTTATTTTTTCATAGACAAAATTATTCTACAAAAAACTGGGTTCTATTCCTTTATATTTTCTAAGGTCAGGAAACAGTGTATTAGCCAGGAAAATGGAGTTTGTCAAAAAAAGTGATGAGCAAAATTACCAACTTTTACAATACAATGTCTTTAGAGGCCAAGATGGATTTTAAAGGAATTATGTAAAGTTATATTTAACGAGAAAAAAAGTCAAAACGTACAAGCTTTGTCATTTTGCACACCATCGCACGCTGGCGTCTATTAAGGCAAGTGAAAAACCACACACCTAAGATCTTGAATATTTGCTTTAGGCGTGCAATGCCTTTATTTTTTATAATACAAAGCCAACGTTATTAACATCCTCAACCAACTGCCATCTTTAGCAAGTCTTGTTGTACAATCTGAGGAGTCATTGAAATTTGCCTTGGCAAATGCTGAGGTTTTTGCTAAAGTAATCTAGGGTTTTTCCCTATTCACCTTGACAAAAAAATTGCCAAAGCAACCTTCTTTTGAATTTGCAAAATGTTTTCATACAGTGTTACCTTTCTTTTAGTACCAATATCAATACTATGTTTACAAGCTAAAATTTATTTATTAGGCTGATCAAAAAGAACATTTGTTTCCATCCTTCCTGGGTGATGAAAAAACAGGAGGCCGCCAATTTTTCACTAAATGTTAGCATAAAATGCTTTTTTCGATACGCATTTTTAATTAGTTTTTCATTAAAAAAAGATGACGACAGCAGCAAGAATCCAACTTAACAATCAAAAATGGTTTCCCCCTTTTCCTACAGTTATAAACACAAAGAAAAAATAATTTTTTAAGATCAAATTCAAACAACAAAACGCATAGAAAAGCTTACCACCGAATGATTGATAAGAAATCTCAACCAGCTGGACTGACAGAAACAAACATATTTTTGTTAGGCCTTATATATGTCTGGATATGTCACTTTATATTTCTCCTAATATTAAAACCTCACGTTGTCAAAACATGGTTGTACAATATCAGATAAAAATGTAAGTAACATGGAAGTCATAATACAATAATTTCAACCTACCAAATGATAAAAAAGATTCTGCTGAGCTAAATGTTGAGACCTGCTGACCCAAAGCAGTAAATTTACCATTTGCCTAAGCGATAAATTTGTCAACATATTTTCATCTGAATTTTAATGACTGCTAAATAAACTTAGCAGTACCACAATTTGGGGTGAACCGAATCAGTGGCAAGGCGAAGTAGATAAGTTATATGTAAACATTTAAGAAAATATGATTAATTGTTAGAAGAATTTTTCTTTCTGTTATTTTTTCAATAATAATGAAGAAAAACCTTAAGTCTTCAGACCAGGTCTTCCTTTTAGCAACTTATTAATTGTATCAAGAAAGTATATAAAGTTTTATTTTTTCAAAACGTTTAATGTAACAAAAAATAGTTAAAAATTTGTTTTATTAATTATGGGTTTGCAAAGTGTAAGCAGATGCCGGTTCACTCCAGAAGGTTATTTTGAAATTGCATGCTATCAGTCTTGTCAATGAAGAAATTACAAAACGTGTAATCGCACACACGAAAAGATTGTTTCTATGTTCAGGCGTGCAATTGTAACTGGTGTAAAAAGCAAACACCTTTTATAGAAACTACTAGCTTTATTTCCACAAGATAGGAAAAGAAATAAGAGGACTCAATGTGTAGCATATTGCTCACCTCTAAAAAGTAAAGTGTTTGTACAGAAATTCAGGATTCAGTTTATTACAATCTTTAATGAGGATGAGTGGTCTACTGTTGCTTACATTTGACAAAGCAAACATAAAAAGGAAGTTCTCAAATAAACATTGTTACAAAAAAAGGCTAACACACACAAACAATTTCATAGGGGTTTGGTTAGTGATAATTTTTGGAAGATTTTTGGGGTACGTTTTTCAATTTTAAACTTGCAGTACTTCCCGATACAGTTCTGTTGGTGAATTTGTTAACAGAGAAGAGTTTTGAATGTAAGAAAAATGTACAAGTGAAAGTTGAAACAGACAAGTCAATGAAGTTCTTTTCTTGTATGTCTTTTTCAAAGAAAAATCTTAGTGGAGTTTTTTATCAATTTTGTTTTGTTTTGTGATAAATTGATACAGTAATTAATTATCTCACATGTATAGGGATAAATTCCCCAAAGTGCATTGTTCATGAAATGTTTTGATTTTTTTTTTCACATCCTACATGTATTTTTGCTGGCGATACCATGTGTAACCCTTTCTATATTTATTATCTTTGTTTAGCAAATAAGTGAACATTAAGTGTGACTTTTTGAATTAATAGTACTTCTAGTTACTTGTTTCATTTAACATTTTCTTTTAATTGTCATGGGGTAGCCTATGATCAAATTAGAATGTCTAAGGGCTCTAAATTAATGCAAGCTTTTTACTTTAGGATTCCATCACATCAATCTACCATGACTGCGAATTCTCTAGTGTCAGGAAGGAAAAGAACTTTGAGAACTTTCTCCACAGATGTAAGTTATCCGTATAATTTTTCCTTAAAAATCATCTTCTGCATTTTTCCTAAGATTTTTACACATTGTCTTTTGAAAATTCATTCCAAAATTTTCTTCTGCAGAAGCAGCAATTGAATTAAGAGTTCACAGTTTGCAAAATGCGAGTGGTCTTTAAAGATTAGCGAACCAAAAAATGTTTAATTTGATAAAATTGCAAATCAGCAGGAATGTTTTTTACTTATTTTGGACATTTGAAAACAGAAGTTAGTTCTTATTATTTCATCCTTTTATCATGTTTTCAATGAGAACTTTTCTTATCCTTTTCGTTCTTGCCTTACAACCATCAAATATTTTGCAATATATTAAATTTAAGAAAGGTTTTTTATAGTGGTGATTCGCTAAACATGAAAAAACATTGACAAAACACTTTGCCATTACTTTGAAAATGACTCGCAAATAGGCTAAGTTGATTCGCTATTTCTTAAAAAAAAATTCTTACAAAAACTTGTGATAGTGTGATACAATATTTATGCATAGATGGTTAAACATAATTTTTCTTTTGTACAAGAAGGAAAAATTGTATCTAATGATTTTTAATGTAGATGGTAAAACTTCGAAAGAAATTGAAAAATACCGAGTCAACATTACAGACTTCCAATGTGTTCGTGTTATTGGCCGTGGAGCATTCGGAGAAGTCCAATTGGTGAATACATTTTTATATTTTCATTTAACAGTACTTTCCATAAATTTAGTGACAATAAAAAGATTCATATAGTTTTTCCTATATTTGTAAAAGGTGTACTTAATTTGCATCATGAATTACAACTTGTGTAATCTCTTCTTAGAGATATAGAGCAATTGTTTATGTTTTCCAACAAAGGTTTAATTTTTGATCAAATTCTTATGATAAGTTCATTTGAATTATATTATAAAAAAATTTTATTGAAAAATATTATTATAGAATAATATCTGGTAAAGACTCCAATAGTTATTCAAAAGCAATTAACATAAAATTAAATTGGACAAGTTTTTTCATAGTATTTGATTTCCTCACCCAAAATTCACTAAATTTGCTTTCTTACTTCGTAGAATCCCTTTTTTTAATTTCTTAAGAAATTGAGCCTGGTCCTGTTTTTTGCAATGTGAAACTAATGTTTCTTACAATTATGTTTCTTGTACAAAAAGATCTGAATGTCTGGCTTTTTCCAATGTTTGTTTATAAATTGATTTCTTGTTTTGATTTAATTTGCAATGTCTAGTTTTAACAATGTATGTGTTTTTACTACATAGGTCAGGCATAAAGATAATAAAACAGTTTATGCAATGAAAACGCTTAGCAAATTTGAAATGGTAAGCCCTTGTTCTCAATTAACATTCTTTTCTTAAGGTTTATATGTAAAAGATGTTTTTATTTCAGTTAAGATTATTTTGATTTAAGTTTAACTGGCTAGCTGCCTGCTGTTGTTTCCTTCTAAAACACAAATTGGTTTATTTTTATATTGTTATTTCATCAGATCACAAGCAGACTTGATGTTCAGAATGTTTAATGCTTTGATTGGTTATTTCACTATGGTTTTTTTAATAGTTTCAATTTTCATCATGTTTTTCTTTTTCTTTTAGATCAAACGGTCTGAATCAGCTTTTTTCTGGGAAGAGAGAGACATTATGGCACACTCAAATTCTGAGTGGATTATCTCAGTTAGTATTGAATCTTGAACTTAAACAGACTTTTCTTAATTTGAACTGTAACCCTTTTTATCACTTGTGATTTTAAAATCTTCATTTTTTATTCAATCCTTTCCTTATTGAAACCACAGCAGGAAAGAATGCATAAAAAAACCAACAGAGACAAGAAGTTTTTAATTTCTATTTTTAGTTGCATTATGCCTTCCAAGATGAAAAGTTTTTATATATGATAATGGATTACATGCCAGGTATGTTGATGTGTTGATAGTTGAAACCATAAATATCATATATATTCAATTCACACCATATTTACACAGGTGTCACAGTTTTCATCAGTAGATTTTAGAGAAAATTGTAGTGTGAACCCTTTCACTGCATACATACATACATACATGACGGTTTCTTTATTTTAACGTGCAGTGCGAGAGCATCTTCCTTGTTCGGGAACCTCTCTTCCAGGCATCTGGCTAGCTGCACGCATGGCAGTTTTTGTCACTTCTTTCCAGACCTTTCTGTCCTTTGGGTCAGATGTTGACAGTCCCCAGGCAGAACAATCCTTCTTTGCAGAGAATTAAAATAACATTTTCACGTAAAATTTCTTTTGAGCTCCAAAACTGAACAGTTTCAGAGGCTCATTGAAAGGATAATGTCTCCTCTTTCATTTTCGTGTTTGACAACTGCACCTCCCCCACATGGGGATACAGCCCACAGCACAGGTGGCGGGTAGTGAAAGGGTTAAGGCCTATGAGTGCTCGTTCTGTACTTTTCTGAAATCACCCTCATGCCTGATTAGCAGGGGACTTTTTTTTATCTCTTACAAATGTCATGTCAAAAAATTCCTAAATTCATGTCATTCAAGACAAGATAGATGCATTGTTAAAACCCGGATAAAATCTTGAGCTCAGATTAAAATAATTCTAACTTTAGGTGGTGATTTGGTCAATTTGATTGAAACATATGACATTCCAGAAGTATGGGCCAAATTTTACCTAGCAGAATTAGTACTTGCTTTAGATGCTATACATTCAATGGGATTTATACATAGGTGAGCGTTTGAAGTTTTTGTTGACACACTTGTAAGAGAACCAGCCCCTGCAATTTACCTCAATAATTGGTAATTTTGTATGTGAATTCCAAGAAAGACTGTTTTTCTGATTGTTGTTTTAACACCTGCTGATTTTACAATAAAATGAATTGAATGCATTAAACAAAAGACAACAAAGAGCTATATTTCCTATCATCATAAAACAAAAGCACCATTACATTGTGAAAAAGCAAGATTTTCCATAACTAATATTTGACATTTGATTTGCCTCAGCAATTTTTGCCAGCATAACTTTTCTTAAATTGGGTGGGCTGGAGAACAACTTCAAGGAGAACAGTTATGTACAATTTTCCAATCCATATCTGTTTTCTTTCAGGGATGTTAAACCAGATAATATGTTGCTAGATAAGAATGGGCATATTAAACTGGCAGACTTTGGGACATGCATGAAAATGGATAAAGATGGTTTAGTGAGATCAGATACAGCTGTAGGAACCCCAGACTATATATCCCCTGAGGTAATCACGTCTTAATTAGTGTTTTCTTTTTTAAAAGTTGTGTGCTGCCTACTCACCCCAGGTTTATTGCACTTAGCTATAGGAACAGCAAATTTTCTTGTCAAGATATTTACATTCAAAAACTTGAATTTTGCTGTGAAATGTGCTTTGCTTATGACTGACACCTCAGTCTTTTGCTGAGTCAAAAATGATAATGTTATTTTAGAAATTAAGGGCCTGTCTATGATGTAAAGTTGTGAATTTGCTATAAATGAGGATCAGTAGGATTATCGATTCAAATGGACCAGTGATAGATAGCCAATGTAGACGATATTTCTTAAACCAATTATCTTGACAGCATGGGCTTTATAAGTAGCTGTAAATATTTTTTAATGGCCGTCAAATTTATTGTATTGAAAGGTATTGAAATCACAAGGTGGCCAAGGAACATATGGAAGAGAATGTGACTTCTGGTCAGCTGGTATCTTTCTTTATGAAATGCTTGTGGGTAAGTTTCAATCAATTTTTGAATCGAAATTTGGACAAAACTTTACCAACAGTGATTAATTAAGATGGATGGAAAATCATATAAACCTAATTATTTTTCAGGTGAAACTCCTTTCTTCACAGACTCACTTGTTGGGACATATGGTAAGTTAACTTCACTTCATTGAAAAGTATATCCATTCTAAAATTCAATTCTGGTTAACCAAATCCATTTTTGCTTGGATTAGTTCAGGTGGATTTCACAGATTTTGGTATTTTCTTATAAGCCTCAAAATTGGAAGATCTAATGTATTAACATTCCATAATGTATTATATCACCTTTCCGAGTTAGCATAGCCATCTTGATTTAAGGAAGGGTGAAAATTAGAGTTTGGACCTCATTAAAATTAGCTATACAAAACAAATACTTACCAAGGAGACAAAAGAATGAATGGCACACTGTATAATTAAGGCTGTGTATACTCTCATGAAGAAAGTGAATTTTGTAACATCTAAAGTCCAATTTGCGCCCCAATTTACTACAACACTAACTACACTAACTCAAAAATGGTGTATTTTTAATAAGGTTAGTTCATGTCTGTTGCTCTTGCTTGCTGTGGATACTAAATTAACTTCTTTCTATTTCAGGCAATATTATGAATCACAAAAATACTTTAGCATTTCCTGATGATATTGAAATGAGTGGCAGTGCAAAAAAGCTAATATGTGCATTCTTAACAGACAGGTACTGATCTTTGAATATGGTTTGGTTACTTATCTTAAACCAGTCCTTCAAACAAATTGTTTTTAAAATATAAGAAGATTATTGAGATCCTTTAAAGTTATAATGTTGTGTTAAACAATGAAATCAATGTTTTTAATTTGTGTTATTCCACAGTTTAACCTTGAATGAATTTGTAACAAGTAGTTAAGATAGAATATACTCAAAATTATTGATACTGATTTTATGTCTACAATGATGGTAATACCAACATCGTATATTGTTTATAAAAGTTTCATTTAGAAATACCTTCAATTTATTTTTTATTTTTCAGGGATTATCGGTTGGGAAAAGATGGGATTGATGATATTAAGAAACACCCATTCTTCAAAACTGATTTATGGACTTGGGACACTATACGAACTAGTAAGTTTCCTAATGAACCTTGTATTGAGTCTCAAACTGACAATTTTAAATGGATGATGTGTTAATACAGAATGAAATGAATAATTAAGTGATTGGAAGAATGAAATCTCACCTGGGAATGTAGCTCAACCCACAAACAAACAAAACCCGTTTTACACATGAGTTCATGCCTGAATGAAAGCTTATAATTTCATCTCTGCTTGC
This sequence comes from Darlingtonia californica, assembly GCA_032270445.1. NCBI lineage: Eukaryota > Viridiplantae > Streptophyta > Magnoliopsida > Ericales > Sarraceniaceae > Darlingtonia > Darlingtonia californica. The sequence goes on along the minus strand of JAUBWS010058256.1, from coordinate 7,652 downwards.
TTTATTTCATCTCAAGATGAAACACCAATTTTCTTACTTTTTTGATTTTCTTGATTGAAGATAATGTTGGGTGCTGAAGGGAGGATGATATTGCTGAGATTGTATTATTAACCATTGTATTTATAACCATGTTTGAATTAGTATTCATTTCTACTTATATGTTTTTTCATGTTGGGATGAGAAAACACATACTCTAGTGTTTACACATACCTTTTGAAATTTCATCCCACCTAAAACGTGTGTACACTGCATAGGCTTAGACCAGAGGCAGTGATTTTAACTCAGGTTGAACTTCTGCATGTAAACTGCTGTTAAATAATTCCCATCTCTTTTTAGCTGTTGCACCAGTTGTACCTGAACTGACAAGTGATGATGATACGTCAAATTTTGCTCCAGTAGACGATCCTGAAGCTGGTTCTGAAGGGTTTGAACTCTCAAAAGTAATGGACTATGTTCACTCATTACCTTTAGTGGATAAACTTTCGCATTGATTTGATTTTACTAATGCTGCTTTTGAAACATTTCACGTGAATTTATTTCAGGAGATGGTTGCAAGTTTTGTTTTTTCTTTGTTTTTCTATCGTTTTACTTTTCTTTTTTCTCCAAAAACGTCAAGATGAAAAATTTCACTTGGATTAATTTTCGGGAGAGGCCCCCAAATCTCGCCAAATCACAAAATTTTATCTACTCAATTTATTTTTCTGATTGTGTATATTTCTACTTGTGTGCATTTTTCTAATGCGTTTTTGTGTTTATTTAGGCATTCACAGGCAACCATTTACCTTTTATTGGTTTCACATTTTCAAAACATAACAGGTGAGAATAACTCCCATTTCTCCTATCCTCTGAAGGTTGTTGAAAGTTCAAACTGAAAAATACTAATTATTTCCCTCTTTTTTAGACTTTTCCGTGGCTCCGGTGGAGGGGTAAGTTTTTACCCTGTATTCAATTTTTAATTTCCATTTTCATTCTTTTAATACATAATAACGGTTGATTGTAGGGACATTCTCTAAATTACATCGTAAATGTTTGTTTTGCCTTATTTGTTTAAAAACTGTATGAATTTATAATTGTAACATATTTTATTTTGGTTTTCGCTTTTTATTATAGAATACTGACGATGTGAAGGTAAGTGAATCATTTTAATGGTTGTTACTATTTGCTCCTATGTATTTTGGATCTTCTAAATGATTGAAATCAACTCTCTAAGGTTCTCTGGGAATGATCAATTATATTTTCTGCTCCATAAATTCAAAGTGTCGTTTTTGAAATAGGGACAAAAGCCCAAATTGATTTTTAGTTAAAATTCGAGCTGTTGTTAATAAAAGATTTGACGCTTTTTTTTAGCTGAAAGCATTAAAAGCTGAAAATTCCAGATTATTAGAGCAAATAAACAATGACAAAAAATCGAGAAAAGATTTCGAAAACCAATCAAGGTGAGTTGTTACCTTCCTTTTTAATAACACAGTTCAAGCAAGCTAATATTTTGTATTTTGCAATATTCAATGTTTTATATTTCTAGAAATTTAAAGTCAAAAACTGACAAGTTGGCAGCAGACTTAGCTGAACAGGTTAGTTCACGTATCGCATAATGGTTTACCATTGATGGTCACAACTTTTTTAAACCACTTCCCAATGGTTGTCCTAAATCTAATGTTACTAAAAAGTGCCAAATTAATACATAAGATTGTAGCGTTACAATTATGCTGAGCTTAGAATTCAAGGGGTCTTGTGTTCATTGTCTCCACAAAATTTCCATCGGTTAAAATTGCCAATCGCTTTTACTCTGAGGTATTTCCAGGAAGGCAGATCCCTCATTGATAACAGTTCAAATTAATTGAATAGGCTAGGAATATATATGAATCTTGATAATCTTTTGAATTTTAGACGGAAGCACGTAAGAAGGTTGAAACTCAAAATCGTGATCTTGAGCGTGAACGTGCCTTATACAAACATGACATGAAAGAACACCAACGGAAATTAGAGTATGAAGTAAATTCAAAGAAAGCAGCCGAGAAGAAAGTTCAAGAACTGCAAGCAAAACATAATTCAGATTATGATATTAGGGAAGAAAGTAACAAGTTACATCGCAAAGTGCAATCAATTGAAAAAGAAGTAAGTTTTTATGGTATAACCTTTAGAAAATTGATAAAAGTATTTGGAAATAAAGGTAGTGAACTTGTCCCTTTAATAACCATTATCCTTCCAAGCACTTTTCAAGAAATTGGTCATTTTTGGATATAATTTACTAGATAAAGAGGAACCCAGACTGGTACATGGGTCGCATGGCTCCTAGGTGTCTATTCGGGGGTCCAGGACCTTAATGGTTTCTGTCCAAGATTGAAGATGGTTAGCATTAACAGTATACAGTTCATATATGATTCTACCATTTTTAGAACAATGAATTGAAGCAGAAGCTACATACTGAGCTTGAATCAAATGTGAAACTAAAGAAAGCAGAAAATGATCTATTGAGATTACAAACTATTGCTGAACATTCCATCAAAGAATTGAATGAGAAAAACAGATTGTTGGCAAATGCTAAGGTATGTTGTTAATTGCAACTACACGTATGCTTTTTTATAAGAAAACCTCTTTTTTTGCCTGAGCTTAGAAAATTATTAGAAAATCATTGAAGTTAGGTTGGGACTTTCTTTTGTTTAGCTTTTTTACTTCAACTCCAGTCAGATATTGTTAAAAGCAGAGGACGAAAACGCCCAGAGTTAATCACTTTACTTTGAAAGATTTTTGACCCTATGTTCTACGTTCTAAACACAGTTCCTTTAGGAAAAATAACAAAAAAAATCACTTTTTTAGACCGTTTGAGGCTCTTTGAATTTTCTTACATACATTTTTTATAAAAAAGGAGTGTAGTCTTAGCTTTGAACTGTCATAATTTAAAAAATGTTTTATTACAGGCTAATGTGGAAAATGAATTAAGCAAAGTCCAGGTTTCATTAGAAGCTGAGATACATTCTGTCAAACATGCCAAAGATTTGAGACGAGAATTCGAAAAGCAAAACCAAGCTCTCAAAGATGAAGTGGAGCAACTACGAAGTAAATACAAAAGTGATGCAACTGCTATGCAAAAATTACAAGATGAATTATTTTCGATGGAGAAATCTAAAGCAATCACTGAACTAGAATACAAGCAGTTGAAAGACTTGTTCGAATCTGATAAGAAGAATCACCAGGTATTTATAGTGCTGTTTATTTAGGTTTTGTTGATTTTTTTTGTTCTGGTCTAGAAAGGTATAATGTAAGCAAACATAACTAACTTCGTTGGTTTTTTTATTTTTATTTTTATTTTAGTCACAATTGGCGAAGTTGAATGCAGAAAAGAAAGAGAAGAAGTTATCAGAAATACAAATTCTTGACAGAGAATGTATGACATTTTTTAATCAAAACCTTGTCCGTTTCTACATTAAAAACGAGATTTAAATGCGTGCGACCAGAGTTTAAGGGAAAATCTCATAAAGTTAACCACTCTTGTGGATTTTTGTTTTTGACCCTTCAGAAATCTCTTTACATGGTTACTGTAAAGTGAATGTGTACCCAATCGCACCGCAAAATGTGATTCTGCGAAAAAGCTTTTCGGTTTTATCAAAGTAACTTTCTTGATAATTAATGATATTCTAATATTAATGATATGATGAGCCCAATGTTTTGTGAAGCCACGGCCGAGTGGTTAAGGAGCTGGACGCTTAACCTGAAAGCCCGAATTCGACGTGAAACTTCAATTCCTGTGCGAGGCTTTCGGTAGTGAAATTTGCCAATCACTGTTAATTCTGCATGGTGCCCTGAGTTGTTTCCAGGACGGCAGGGCCCTCAGTTCATGAAGATCAAATCATTCATTCAAGCCTTTTTTTTGTTGATTCGAATTTTCATAAACTCTGAATTTTCGTTAAATTTGGACCGATAAATGATTCGGGTCATTTTCTTAGATTTTAATCATCATTAATGTAATTAATAGCGACCTAAATTATTCCTCGGCCCAAATTTTTGTCACCTATCAAAAAGTTCACTAATGACGACCGACAAAGTTTTGGTCTGTAAAGTAACGTAAATTTCGCGTTACTTTGTTTAATTTATTCTCTATATGAAGCAACAGCAAAAGTTACTTTTTTATATTTATTCCCATAGCTGCTGATGTTCAACGAGAGCGTGATGAAAGAATAAAGGCTGAATCAAAGGCGGCTAACCTTGAGAGGCAGGTTAACGTGCTAATGCTAGAGTTGAAAAATCTGAACCAAAAGCTAACAAGGGTGGAACAAGATTGTGGAGCCAGCCAGTCAACGGTAAGAGCTTGTGTTTACAGCTTGCAGAATACTAACTGTTTGTAGCAACGCTATCAAAATTGAATTTGTACTTATGATCTTTTTTTAGAATGATAGTTTAAAAAGATCGTTAGAAGAAGAGAGTTTGAGACGCTCAGAACTACAGATTGAACTTAACAAAATATCCAATAGCCAGACTGTGTTAAGAACGACAGAGAAACAACTGCATGCGGAATTGAACAGAATGCAAGATGAAAAGAAACAATTGCACGATTCATTATCAAAATTAAAAAGGTAAAATATCTCACTCCTTTCCTAAATCGAGCTGAGGTTCCTAAGTGTTGCTTCTTCCAATCTTCAAATCGTACTGCAGTTAACGAATACATGGTATATTCCCATTTTTAAAGCTTGATTATCGTGAATGGTCGAAAAAGGTGAGCCATATATGTTCAGGAATATGACAGCTCAGTAGGTAGGGCGCTTATCTTGCAATTGAAAAATTTCTTAGCCGAACTCGACCTCCGCTAATTTAGCGCATGATGAGTAGTACTGTGACAATCTGATCTGTGGGAACAGACGGCAGGTATGGATGGAGCGTCCATATCAGTATTCGACCTTCCGTGCTTGTCAAGCGCTATTTGAATAGTGAATTGACACCTTCGGTGACTGGCAGTAACACTAGGCGTACCGTCGCCTTGGACATATTGGTTAGCCTTATTTGTTTCATACTTTTCAGTGAAACGGCTGTTGACGATCTTCAAATGAAAGAATTACAAGATCAACTTGAAACGGAACATTACTTCTCGGTATGAATTACGCTTTGCTTATCGCCATTACGCCTTTACTATATACTTACAAGTTACCTCAGCACAAACCGCGCATTTTTTATTTGAATTTTTATCACTGATAGCTAATACATTTTTGCTGCCTGAAGCCACGAATTTTGTTTGGATTTTTGGTAAACCCTAGGAAAACCCCAAATCAACGACATAACTGAAAGTACGGAATCTTTGACTTTTTAAAAACCCAAGAGTCTTTCAAGAAATAGATCATGTTTGGACGAGTTAGGAACTACTGCTTGGTACGATGGTTGTGAAACTTCTAGGTGTTTAGTCCTGTGTCGCTCAAATAGAAAAACACTCCTCTGCATAGGGTTTTTACTAATTTTGCCTGCTGGGGTAGTGAAACCATAGCAAAATTACCTTTCCTTAACTTGGAATCAAATCATGGAGCACAGAATTCACCAGGATCGAAATCTTTTAACAATCTATAAAATATGTCCCAAAAAGCTTGAATCTATTAATCTGAACGCAAGCAAGACCAACTTCAATTCCAGTTTTGTGACACCTTACAGGCACTTTTTACGCAAGCCATTGTTCCACAATCCCCAAATTCCAGCTCCATAAAGAAACTAGTCATAAATGAACTTTTAAAACAGGCCCTAATTAATGCCATTTATAGTCAGCGTTGTAATGATCGATAGAGTAACCATCTAAAATGATTACGTCATGATTGATCATTGACTTTCTCTATGTAGACATTGTACAAGACGCAAGTACGTGAGTTGAAAGAGGAAGTCGATGAACAAAACAAACAAATACAAGCCTTGCAAGGCGATGTACAAATACTACAAGAGGAAAGAGATCTAATGTCAAGGCAACTAGAACTTGCTCTAGCCAAAGCTGAAGCTGAAGAACTGGCAAGGTCCATTGTCGAGGAGCAATTTTCCGATCTTGAGAAAGAAAGGACAATTTTAGAATTAGAAGTCAAAGATCTGATGGCGAAACAAAGCGATCTTACAGAAAAGAATAAATTACACACTCAGGTATGAACAATTTCACACAAACTGGGTCGTATTGTTTGTTTGGTAGTGGTTTTGACTGGTTAGAAAGCCATTTAATAGGGAACTCTGGCTGTCACAGTGTGTGACAAAAAGTTAATACAATGTCGGGGGAAAATTTTTTTCCCGACCAATATTTCCCCCGATTTTATTTTCCCTGAATTCTATAGCCGACTTAGAACTTTCAAGATTTTTTCTTATTGGTGATTTTTACAGTAGCATGACTTTCAAACTACTATTTACGTAAAAGAATCATCGAGAGGAAGTAAAGGCTGTTCTTTTATTACAAAATGATAATAAATGTCCATGTAAAAAGCTTTGTTGGAATCCAGTCGGGATAAATAACTACCTTGGAAAATTTAGTCGGGAAGAAGTGACTCATTTTTCAAAAGTGACTAAATCTTTCCCCAACTAAACTTTGCCCGAACGAAATTTTCACCAATTTTTTCCCGATAAGGTATCCTATCTTCTAGTTATATTCCACTGGTGTATTCTATTTTTTTTATAGGCTGAGGAGCGTATAGTGACATTAGAAACAACTATTAAAAATAAAGAAGCTGAATTTAATTTATTAGAAGAAAGAATTGACCAGTTAAAAGAAGGTATGGGACCACTGAAAAAATAAATATTTATTCATAAAAAAAGTTTGCGAGAGAATTAATTGCGGGACAAACGAGAATTGCGGCAATTTAACTTCCAATATTCAGGATTGAATTTCGCGAATTCGCTGAAAAATTCGGCATTTGCGGGACGAAAAATGGTAGCTTCGTTTTGTTCTTTCGTCATCTAAAATATGCGAAGTACAAAAACTTTCAAAACTTGGTAATTGCTGGACAAGATTTTGCGATTACACATTTTCTCCGTTAGTACTTCAAAACATGCTATTTATACAGAGTGTTTCAAAACAATTTAGCCCACCATAAAAATGTCATTAGCAACTAAGAAGAAATTCCCAGCTATTTTTTTGTTTCAATTCGCGGTGCTTTTGATGAATTCTCCTGAGGCTACATTTTTTAGAATCAACCTGAAGTAAATATGCCAAAGAATAATCCGCCAATTAATAGTGTCGCAAGCATTTCTCTCACATGACATTTTTGGGTAGGATTAGTATCATTCACGAGTTTTCTTTCTTTCCTCTATTTTAGAAGTTGAAGAGGCAAAAGCCACCCAGCACAGTAGTGACGAGGTCGAGAGCCTGAAAAAATTTCTACAAACTGAAAAGACGCTGAAAACACAAGCTGTCAATAAACTAGCGGAGATTATTCAACGTAAAGATATGGGTTCGAACAAAGGTAAAGGAAAAGGTAGTTCCACGGAAGTGAAGAAAAAAGAAAAAGAGAACAAGAAGCTCATCATGGAGTTGCGACAAGTAAGTGAAAATATAGTACTTTCTATGGCAATCTGACAGCTCTGCAGTTGGTACAACAATGAATGAATGAATGAATGAATGAATGATTATACTGAAACGGATCCTGGGAACAGATCCTGCACTAATGTGACTTTCCAATTTCCGCAAAGGTAACGGATCGAGTGGG
>JAUBWS010058234.1:0-10722 GCA_032270445.1 Darlingtonia californica | reverse complement strand
TTTCATCAAGTTGCCTATATATAGGTTTCTACAAAAATTGTCAAGCAACGTGTTTGCCGCTATTTGTTTAGTTCGTCAATTACCACTGTTGCATATGGGACAAACCAAAAGTTTGAGTCAAAATTAAGAGAATCACCCTTAATTAAATGGTCTGAAGAGCAGGAATATGATAATAGTCTGTAACATCATCAGTATCTTTTGATATTTTAGCCAAAAGGAGATCCTTTGGAAGCCCTTAAAAAACAACTATCAGAAAGTGAAATGCGTGTACATGAAGGTAATCATGATTTTTTTTTTTTGCTTTTTGCTTTTTGATGTAATCACCACCATATGTAATCCATAACGTAATCCATTTTTCTTAGAGAGACAACTTGCCCAATCTGCAGCCGTGAAAAACAAAGAATTAAAGTAAGTAACTCACTTTACTTACTGAATTTTTTGATAGGGGTAGAGCACTTAATCAACAAGTAACATTTATGAACAGTTTCAAGGATCTGAATCTTTCCTGGCTGGTTCATTATTCATAAAGTTTTATAAACACACAGCTAATTTTGCAAAAAGCTGCTGTGCAGACAATTTTGTGATAAAATAATAATTTTTCATCGATTTGGATGCATGAATTTTGATGGGGGTAAAATATTTCTTTTACAAGATGCTGAAGTAGAAAAACAAGTAACAGCTGTTAAATTTTTACTGCACAAAACGATAAATCATTGGCCAATGCCTCGGGCCATTTCACAGAAAATAAACCTAAATCCTGGAGCGTTGCACTATTGGTAGGTGTGCCTAGTGCAGGAGTTACAACAGTCCTAGGTCTACCTTGTCTGATTTAAACATTGTCACATACATGACTCCTTCTATGAAATGGCCCATTTGTGTGCATACATTGATTTGTGTGCATACATAGTTGAAGCTTGAGCACAAATCAGAAATATTATACCTGTATATTGCTTTATAAAGCAATATCCATTTTTGGAAAAATTAGAAATAAAGGCTTTGTTCACCTAGTCTATTTCAAACAAAATGAATGTAAATCATTTGATGTTATTTTACAATCGAACATGTTTTTCAGTGATTTGATGCAATTAATTTTTACATATTTGTTTGTAAGAAACAGTAATTTTTTTCATAGAAATGAATTACAACAGGAAAGAACTCAGCATCAAAACTTCCAACAAGTCGTAAACAGATATAATCAACAGGTACTTTATAAAGTGTTTTTCATTTTTAAAGTATATTTCAGAATATACTTCTTGTTTTGTAATTTTGTTGTTTCATTAATATTTTATTACATTTTAGGTCAAAGAACTTGAAAATGCTTGCAAGCAATCTGAAGAAAAGTATATGTCTGAAAAACAAAGTTCTCAAGCCCAAATTGCTCGAATGCAACAATTAATAGATGAATCTCAAAGAGGAGGCAATTTCCACCAATTAGCTGATGTATGAATACTTTGTTAATTTTCATGCAATTGTAAATACAGGTTCAAACAGGTTCAAAAATATACAAAGCTTGTTGTAGATATTTAGCAGATGGTGTCCAGCTAGAAAATTGAAACATGAAATTACTATGACTGATATTTCATTGTAACATGCTTTTTGAATTGAAAGTTGTGAAAAAATAAATTCCACATATACCTAAGGTTACTATGGGTAAGGTTACCTCCATGACCTAAAACAGCTTTAGAATATTTATAATTATGGTCGAAATGGTATAGAATTTATGCAGAATATTAACAAACTTTGATTAAGTGGAAAGTCCTGGCAAGCCTTATCTTTTGGGTTGTCAAAAAAACGATGTGAAAAAAATGTGAAGCAAAGGTAGAATATTCAACTCTGAAGAATCTAAGTTAAAGATTCTATTTTTTTTTACAGGAAAACCAACATTTGAAACGAGCACAGCAGCAAATGTAAGTATAGTATTTCTTTACTTAAAGCAAGACTTTTAAGCAACAATCAGACTGAATACATAGTTAGGCAGCTACGCGCAAAAAAAATTTTCATTTCTATGCTAAAAGCTTCTGTTTAGGTTAATGATTCAAAATCTTTTTGCCAGAATTTATTAAATTATTAAAAGCGACCTCTAGAACAATTTTCCTGTTTGCCTTTTTAGAGAGTTCTATAGGAATTTCGTAGAGAAAAAAATCAACCTTTATTTAAAAATCAAAAACCAAGTATATCGCTGAAAAGCTCACAAAAAACTGTATATAAGACATTTAAACAAATATATGCAAAAAAGTCTACTGTTTGAGCAGAAATTGAGTCTGAAAAGCCATTTTTCGATCCATTTTTTGCCAATAACTTCTAAACGACCAAGAAATTGGCTGTATCCGCTGCTTAAACACTTCTATTCAGTTTTTTTAGAGCTTTGCAGTGGTATACTTGGTTTTTATGTTTACTTTTCTCAAATTTTTGCTTCATTTTCTTGTTCATAGAAAGTCTCATAGGAAATTACAAAAATTGCTATAAAAACCGAACGAAATCTCATTTTTCTCATACTAAGTGAAATGACTTGAGCTTGTCCCAAAAATGTGCATACTTTCCTATTTTTTTTGTGCACGTAGCTACAGTACCTGATTAACAAGAGATGATTTTACAGTCCTCTGATTTCAACAAAAAAATCTGGCCGTGAAAATGCCGTGTGAAAATTATTGTAGAAAAAAAATACATAAGCAAAATTTAATTGACTCATTTCACATTATAGTGTGTAAGAACCATGCCATATTGAGTAAAATTTTGTCGTTGTTTTTTTTGACAGCTCTTATTATCTAACCTCTTTAGAAATGAAGAAAAGAAACAGCTTCTAAACGACCTTACCAAATTGCAACAATCCCAACAATCTATGAAACAAGAGTACGATAATGCCGTAATTCAGTTCCAACAGAAAGATCAACAACAAAAATCAGTACAAGAGAAATTTGCATATTTGGAGAACGAACTGCATCTTGCCCAAAAGGCAAAGGTATTCATTGTCTTGACTTTTCGATTTTTTTTTGTGTTTTGTAAAGACTGGTTTTTCAGACTGGCTAGTTAGAAAATAAAGTTAACACCAGTTAGTATAAAAGAGGGCATCTTTGTAATAGCAAATGGGCATTACATTAAATAAGGCTCTTACAACCAATCAAGAGCCTTAGGTAGACTTGAGTTTTTTTGAGGTAGTTTTGAGTGTTTTTGAGAGCAAGCCACTTTATTGAAACCAGTTATTTTGGACATGAAAGCTGTAACTACTGTTAGTCAGACACGTTTTCTTTGGAAAATGACTTATAGGTTATACTAAAAGTTTTATGATTTTACAGGCTGATAGCGAAAGTACCCTAAGCAAATCACTTTCTGAAGTCAAAGAAAGACTGTTACAAATGGAAGGAAGAAACAAATCCTTAGAAGCAGAAGTCGATTCCTTGAAAGTTCAAACTGAATCTGCTCAAACTAGTGCTGCCTCTAACGAAGAAGTCTCAAGCCTCAGTCAAAAACTTAGAGAAACTGAAGAACAATTATCAAAGGCTAGTGATAACTCTCGAGAAGAAACTTCGAACCTAAGTAAAAAACTTTTGGAAACAGAAGCTCAGTTATCACAAACACAATCTTCAATGAAGGAGCTATTGGCACAGGTTGATCAAAAGAATATTGATTTAGAGGTATACTTTCATGCCTTCCTTCCTTTAAAAAGGTCTTTTGGTTTAAAGAAATCTTTTTATTTGAAAAACATTATCATATGAATAATTAAACCTAATCACAGTTATCTTAAGAGTTTTATTGAATCTGCACTGTTAATTTTTAAAAGTGAAGAAGACTCATAAACAAAATGAAAGGAAATCTCATTTGGGCTTTCAGTTAAAATGGTTTTCATGTTTTTTTTTTATTTCCGTTATATATCATTGGTTTCAGTACAACTGAAGATGAATATTTTACTTTTACTGATAGTTATAACTCGTTTACTCTAGAAAAAAGAAGCAGAAAGGACAAATCTGCAAAAGAGTTTGGATGAATTGCAGGCTTCCACCGAGCAAAGCAAAGATGGAGAAAATAAATTATCTGTAGAAATTGCAACATTTCAAAAGAGGTTTGTTTTAACTATATACAGTTAACTTGCTTTACTGGGTAGTTGTTTTTTATACACTAAACCTATTGTGAAAGGGCAATTAATGCAAACAAGACTTAACTTGTTCAGACCCTATTTTAGAAAAAAAAGGCAGCGTCCGTTAACAGAAAAAAGGGCATTTTTCAGAAGTAAAAGGGCACTTATAACCAAGCAGCACCCCTACGTAGGTGCCAGTTTTAAGAGTTTTAGATAAAATGAAACTTTCTATTTGAGAAAAGAGGGGCAGTGTCCGAAAGTCGGACGCACTTTTCTTCTAAAAAAGGGCCTGTTAATATAACTTAGTAATATACTTTAGCTTGCAAGAAAAAGACACTCAATTAGAATCACTCAACAAAAAGAATGCAGAATTGGCTACACAATTAGAAGAAAAATCCAAAGAAGCTGAAACAGCCCCAGTTTTAGACGAAGGAAAACTGAAAGAATTGGAAGATGCCTTAGCTGAACGAACTGAAATGAATAAAAAACTGGAAGAAAGTGTTGCGAATATAAAAACGAAAAACAATGTAAGTGCAATTGTTTTTGCTGTTGTATTTTTAGATGATCCTCAGGAAAAAGGGGAAAGTTGGCATCCAATTGATAGATTGCAAGCCAAGGAACGTGTGTTGATCCCTTGTGTATAGGTCATGGCTCCTCTACGTCTTTAGACGAAAGTCCAGGACCGTAAAGAACCTGTAGCTAAGGACACAAGTACATGGGCTAACATGACCCTGCATGGGCCGCAGAGCTCCTGGGTCTCTAAACGATGGTCCAGGACTAAAAAACCTCTTGCTACAGGAATTCTCTAAGTGGATTTAAGAACTGCCCATAGCTAAACAAAGTAAAATCTCTTTTATCTTATAACGATAAAGATGAGTGTTAAAGTGTAGCAAACCAAGGCATGGTATTGCTATTTTAGGAACTACGAGAAAAGAATTGGAAAGCGATAGATGCCCTTGGTAAAGCCGAGGAAGATTCCAAAAAGAAGGACAAGTCTTTGGAAAAAACTATATTTAAGACTTTGAAGAGTCTTCATCCAGACTTAAAACTTCCAAAGAGTGACGAAGGTCTTGAAGGATTTTTCCAACAGTTCGAAACGACATATAAACAATATTCTACTGAAAAAGAAAACGTATCCAAGGTTGAAATTGACAATCTGAAATCAGAGAATGAAGAACTACAGAAACAACTTGCTGAAAGCAATGAGCAAAAGAAGAGCGTACGTTCTTTCTGTTCGCTTGCATGCATTTACATATTTTATTTTTAAACTAATACAATATAATTTACATACAAAATGACAGACAGACAAGCAATCATCAACTGGAATCATAATACCATCTTTAGATTCAGTCCCTGACAATCAACTTTTTCACGAACACTTCACTGTTTATACGATTTACAATTTTTTTTCAACCAACAAAAGTACAGTGCATTGTGAATAATTTCTTACATGCCCAATAATACCATGACACCATTTTAAAGCTTCACTGTATATATTTCAAAAGTATTGGGTACATGGTCAGAACCGTGTCAGCATAAAAAATATTGACATGAATATACAAGACATGACGCAAATCCAACTGAACAAGTGACTGTAAAAACTTTTGTATGATTTTAAAAGCCTTTACTTCTCTTTTTAGGACGCCGATAATGAAGGGTTAAAAAAACTGACAACGGAAAATGAGAAACTAAAATCCGTACTAACTGATACAGTAAGTTGAACTTTGTATACTTATCTTCTTTTTACGATTTTCGAATAAAGATTCATTGTATACTTTTATTAGGTGTAGAAAACAGGACGTTTTGGCCACTTCGACTAGGATCTCTAGTGATTTCTATAGACAGAATTTTTCAAACTTGTGGGATTGGCTTAACTTAGCATAAGAAGTGATTTGGACTCAAGCGGTTACTGAGAAGCAAAAAAGCAGTCCGTATTCCAAAATTGTACAATTGGTTTGCTTGTCTAGGTTGTGGACATCCTTTGTCTTGAATTCCTGTTATATCAAATGTTTCCCTTCGCTTATTTTTAAAACCTCACTCCTCCCGCCTGCGGGTTTTTCGAACTTTGGCCATCTGTCTCGAATTTTTCCGTTGGTCCCGTTAGAGATTTGAAATAGTGAAAATGAACTGTATTAAAAATGCTGTGATAAATCATTTGTAGGAGACCATGTTAAGTTGTTTGCAATCTCGTGTTAATGCTGAAGTAAAGAATTGGGAAGTTAAAGTTGACGGCAAAAATAAAGAATTAGAAGAACTTAACAACAAAGTATCGTCCATGGAAGAAACTATGAAAGAACATGGCTTTGTCCAAGAGGTTTGTCTTAAATACATCCTTTTCTGGACACTACACTAATAACTTTACTGACGAACAACCTAACCCTAACTCTACTCCTAACCCTAATCGAGCAACTGTCTGTCAGGGTAGTGTTCACCAAACTAATATACAGAACAGCTGAGGTAGCCCTCGTAACCGTAACTTTTTCTAATATACTGACGAACGCTCTTATACCTTACATACTATATTCGACTTTTTTTATGATACTGTTACATTTTATTCATTCGACAAAAGACAATCTTACAAAAAGACATTTACAACATGTTTTTGATTGACTAAATATTCAGTCATTCTTACAAACAGAGGTAGTTTTAAAGTTAGGTGCCAGGGCCATGCCATTAAGGCCTCGTTCTGTCAACGTGTCGGGTCCTCACAGTTTAAAGCCAAACAAAAGCAAATAATTATGTTCGTTTGTGGCACCTTTTTCACGGTTGGCCCAGGCTTTGCAAAACCTAAAACTGCCGTTTCTTACGAATTGACTTCTACGTTGTACATACAGGAGCCACAACCTCAACCTGATGATACATCTTCCAAAAAGAAACACGGTTTCACATACACACTAACCAAAATTATTCACCCAAAGGTAACTAATCCATCCATACACTATCATGCTTACTACACAATACTTTTAATATAATTTTTTTTGCTTGTACCACAGAATAGATATTATATAGATTGATAATCATTATATGAAATTAGGATATTATGAGAGAAGCTATCGTATATTTTTGTAACAATAGATTTAGTGTTAAATATTGGGAACTTTGTATAACCAACATTTAAAATATTAGTGTATTTGTGGAAAGGTTGCTCCACCGGGCTAGAATTTTACTTTTCGCTACAATCTTTTTTGTCTTTCCGTTGATATTTGTATGTGTATGTTTACCATCTTTAACATTTCATTGATTGATATGTTAATCGTGTGCCTCTTGAGTGTATTTTCGTTTTGTTAGATGGAAACCACTTTAAAAGAAACACAAAAAGAATTGGAGAAGGAAAAAGAGGAAAATAAAAAACTTCATCAACAAATGGACGAGGTTCGAATAACATCTTTTCTTTTCTTTTCTTTCTTTGTGTAACACTGACACTAACTGTTATATGGTTTATCTTTCGGTTTAAGTTTAACCTGTTGCTTATGGTAAAGCAAATGCGTATCCATCGATGGGTCGCGCTTACAGGAGGAGAGAAAAAGTCATTTTGTATTACAAATAGTCTATCTAACAAATCCTGCACATTAAAGCTCTCTATAGAAAAACCTGTAATTTTTATTTGAATAGCCAAGGCAAATTTGTTGTGATGTCTCGTTCGTTCGAACATATTTAACAAACTTTACTACGGAAAACTTAAATGTGTAGGATTTTTGAGACTCTCTTGTGTTTATACGCAAGGAAACGATATGTAATAATTTTTTTGATGTCTCTTTCTGGTTTGCTCCTCCCTGGATGCTCTACTCGAGGTTTCCTACGGAAAACTTCGGTGGTCTATTACCGCATAATTAACATACTGCTTTCTATCTCTTACATAGGCTCAGACCGTCTTATCAAATGAGGCGAATGCGCAGCAAGCTGAAGTAAGTAGCGAAAATTTCAATTACTATCCTGTGAATGAATGAATAGGAAAAATTTTCATCGACAAATGAATTGTTGTTTCTTTGATAGTTTGAGAAGAAATTGAAGAGTATGAATGACAAAATGAAAGAAACTGAAGGAAAATTGAGAGAGACCGAAGAAAAATTAGTTGAAAGTAATAAAAAGGTAACAATTATTTATTTACTCGTCGACTCGTTCGTCGAATATTGAATGTAGAAAGTTTAGCTCCTTTACAAACCTTTGTGTGTTGAAACTTTGCAATAAACTACATTCAAATTTTCTTGTAAAAGACTCTTAATTCGAACTAACATTCTCTCCTTGAGCGAATTTTCATTTGTTCCTGGTGTAATGATGGAAGAGGACACTTGATGATGGGATTTCTGTATAATTGAAAATAGCTGGTTAAGGTGGCTAGTGTAATAATCGGAGGGGTCCTGAAATCAACGCCTTGGTGGGGCTTACGTGAGGAATTCCATATTCATTACACGATCGCACCATCTAAATTTTCTTGGTCTCTTAAGAAGTTTCCTATAAGTAAGTAAGTAGGTCGGAGAGGCCTAATATCGGTATGAGCCGTACAACGAGGGAGTCTATCCCCTTTTCGATTGCGCTAGACCAGGGAGATACATTGTTGAGGCGTAGCGCCGCACCTGCAACCAGCTCCCAGTAACTTGCTGCACAGATCTAATTACCATTACTGTGCTACTCATGCGTTGAGTGAACAAGAGTCGGGCTCGAGCTGGGAACCTCTCGATTGCGGCGTGAGCGCTCTACCGACTGAGCTATCCGACCCTTATTTCCTATAGTTCACTCAATCACACCATAAACAACTAATTTTTAAATAGGCAACCGAATCTGAGAAAAAAACAAGTGAAAATGACGATCTGAATGCTAAACTAAAGAAGACGATTTCTGAACGCGATTTGGCTATCCGAGAATATAAAAAGCACAAAGATTCTGTGACCAAGCTTGAAGATGAAGTGAAAAATACTAACGAGAAATTTGCTGGAATTGATGACACACATAAAAAAGAACTGAAGAAACGTCAAGATCAAATTACTGCATTGGAAAACGCAGCCAAAGTCGGCGGGAAAGACAAAGATAAAGATAAACTAATAGCTGTGAGTTTTTATGTTTAGGATATCTCCATAGTTCCATAATCTTAGACATTTTCGATAGACTCCCTGGTACAGATTTAAAGGTCGGAAAAAATTTCGCCATCGCTGCTCCCTGGTACAAATTTGAATACGTTTTTACTCAGGGTGTCCAGGTCGGAAAAAATTTGCTCTAAATGTCTAAACATAGTTGACATTGACAATTCAGGGGTTTTTAAGGCAAGTACTAAATTTCCCCAGTCTTCCAAATGTCATCAATGTATGATGAGTAATGCGTTGTTGATTTGTCAACATACATGTACTGTGTGTTCTATGTATTTGAAGCTCAATATGGAACTTCCTGATGGGGATAAATTTTATCCCCAAATTCGTCTTATCCAATAGTGTTTGATTCATAATTTAAAAAGGTCGCCCTTTATGCGGACAAACTTTTGTGAACCTAAGAATTCGCGTGGCAAACGTTCATGGAATAAGCCAAAATTGGCGAAAATTTCTCTGATTTTTGATTGTGTACTTTCGTAAACGTTTCAAACGTTTCGTTTCGTTTCAATTTTTTGGGCCATTACAATTTTCCAAAAGTTAATTTCCACGACTAACGGAGCACTTCATCAATATGTGTTATTTTTTATTTTTTTATTCTCTGTTTACTCGGTAGAAATTATATGTAGAAATAGAAGAACTAAAAGATGATCTGAGGGAAGAACGGGATCGTGTCATTGTTGACATAGAACCAGCAGATAATGAGGTAATCATCAACAAATCATCGTCATCCAACAACTAGTCACGTGTTGGTTTCTCCTCACAATGTGTTTGTTGGTTTTATTACGTAACTGTAGTACATGTAATTAGTTGTAACTATTTGTAATTTTGTAATTTAACGAAGTTTTATGTATTATGTGTAATGATTATTTGTTTAACATGCACAAAATACAATCACAACACATCACGCAGTATTTTAACATTTGACACAGGACATTTACACTTCTTGACAATCACACACGTCTAAATTAAGATCTCATACGATACACTAACTAACATTACTACTAACTTTAATACGCAATTCACTGAATAACTGACAATGACAAGCAACTATTTTGTATTTTATTTCTTCTTCATGTTGTTCGTTGTTGTTGCATGATTAGCAGTTAATGTTTTAACCCAAGTCGGCAAAAACACCTGTGAAAAAAACGTCTGTGGAGGAGTGCATTTCTGTTAAAGCGACACTCATTTCCGTGTTGTTTTAAAAGAATAGAAATTAATTCTTCCACGGATGTTCATGATTTAGCAGACCGTTGAACCCTTTTTGTAAACGAATAATCATATTTATTTAGGAATTGCATAAACAAGTCGAGACGCTGTCCACTGAGTTGAAACAAGAAAAAGAGGATAGATTTAATCTTAGTATCAAATTAAATGATCTAGAGAAATCATACCAAGAAGAACAACCTGACAAAGATAAGGTAACCAAAAAACCATTTGTATATGATCAACAACGATACGGACAAAATTTTCGCCGGACAAAATTTCTCGTCCAACAAAAGTGACGAAAATTCAATTTTTCAAAAACTTGATTTTGAATAAAAATCACACGAATCACAGTGTCTTTAATGT
>JAUBWS010058223.1:0-16141 GCA_032270445.1 Darlingtonia californica | reverse complement strand
CCATATGCAATCAAGGGTGATCAGTGGGTTGGTTATGAGACGCCTTACAGTTTGAGTCAAGAAGTGAAAGGTTTGGTCAATAAGGAGTGTTTACATGGGATACATGTCTGGTCAGTGGATCTTGATGATTTTCATGGAAGATTCTGTAACCAAGGAAAATATCCATTATTGGTTGCAGCAATTGATGCTTTAGACCTTAGCCATTGCGCTGGACAGGGATAAGAAAAACATACGCTCAAATTGCCATCGTTCTTGCAGTGTCAAATTGTTGTGTTTTCCTAACCTCTTATTATTAGTTATTTAGTAATATCTACTATACTGCCTAGACTTGGTTTGGAAAAATAAGTCAGATCTTTTGAACTTTTATTGAGTTCTGAAAAGACCATAAGGTAATCTGATACAAGAAGTTTTAGAATACTCGGTGGAAATACATTTTATTTTACAATTTATTTATTCTTTAGAAATAATGTATGGAATTTTTGTTTTTTGAGTAATAACTAATATATTTTAACATGTAATGTCAGTTGTAGTACATCGACGGCGTTATGCCCTAACTTGTAAGAATTTCCTCACTTTGTAATACTTAACCCGTTTTGTAAAAATGTTTCCCTCGCTTAAAGACATGTCTCACTTTTTAATAAAGTTTCAAGCCCCAATTTTGTTGCATTTTGTAATAATTAAAAAAAACACTTCAATAAGGTCAAGGAAAGAATAACTAAACCTTATCAATCTTGATGGAGTCATAGCCGAATGGTTACTTAAGGCGCTTGACGTCAAACGAGGTTTCCGAGTTCGAATCTCCTACGAGGCTTTTGGTAGTAAAATTGACCAACCACTGTTAATTCTACATGGTACCCTGAGGTGTTCCAGGAAGACAGGACCCTCATTGATAGCAGTTC
The DNA here is from genome assembly GCA_032270445.1 of Darlingtonia californica. Lineage (NCBI taxonomy): Eukaryota > Viridiplantae > Streptophyta > Magnoliopsida > Ericales > Sarraceniaceae > Darlingtonia > Darlingtonia californica. The sequence continues at coordinate 15,242 of JAUBWS010058223.1, read as the reverse complement.
ATGAATAACTGAAGAGGCTATCCTGGGTAAATAATCACATATCATATCATGTGCAGAGTTTCACGTCGGCAACTTTTCCGTATGAAGAATAGTCATATGGGGATAGGGTTCAGTCTTTATTTGGTTACGAACCCCTGAAAACTTAGGTGTTGATATAATTAAACCCTTACAGCGCGGATATGTACGTATATATACGTTCAGATTTGACCAAAATATCGCTATGCCTTTGAAGGCCTATAAACTCCCGAATACTTGAAAATCGCCCTGATTATTCTATTAATTGAAAAGATGAAGAAATGAAGAGGTTACCCTGGGTAATTGAGGTGTTTCCAGTAAGGCAGGAGCCTCATTGGTAACAGTTCATGAAGAACTGACGAGGCTACCCTGGGTAAATAATCTCATTCATTCATTCATTCATTCATTCATTCATTCTCAATGTTTTGACACTTGAAAAATCCAAAATATAATGATAATCTGGTAAGATTTACATGCTTTTCCATTAATGACCCTATTATTGAAAAGTATGACAAAAAGTATTGGAATGAGACAGCTTTTATTGTGACGCAAGATAAAGGCGGATAACAAAGTCTGAGTGCTTAAAATTTACATTGGATCAAAAATTGTTGCAAAGTGGAGCAGGTATTACAAAGTGAGTGAATCAATATTACGTTTACGTTTTTCGTATCCATGTAAAATTTAAGATTCAAACATACTTTGTGAAATACCTCTCTATTCCAGTAAAATATTAAATAGTAAGTAATGAAAGTTCTAGCTCTTCGAAAGAAAGCAAAAGCTTATTTAGAGAATTCGAAAAACACCTTGCCTCTCACAGCCTTTTAGATTTTATTGAAAATATTATTATCAAAACAAAACAGAGGTGGGAAACCCGCCCTTTTTTGTGTAATCACAAAAAAGGTAGTTTATCCGGTGTAGACTACAAAAAACATAGAGTGTTATATCAAAAAGCCTGAGAAAGAAATTTCTTTCAGTCTAGAAATATATCACCAAAAAGATAAAAAACACAAAAATGACGGGGGAAAAAATCATAAATCACAAAAAAGCTATATAGGAAACAAAAGAAGAGAATGGAAACTTACTTTGGTTCATTTACTACTTAAGTTTGCACCAGACTGTATATTATTATTCTACGCAATTTTATTTCCTTCTTGTTCTACACTGTAGTAATTTTTCAAAAAAATATATGGTGTAGGCTATTATACTACCCCGTCATTATCCCCTTTGTCAAAAAATTGTCGGTATTTTTGACTTATTAGCGAGGTTAAGCAAACCAAAATCTACGACGTACCGCCCGCAAAACCAGACACTGACCGATTGCGCCGTTAGAAATTTGTAAAGCATTACAATTTCCAAACCATCAGAACAACGTTTACGTCGTAGATTTTGGTTTGCTTAACCTCACTATTAGCTGTTAATAAAATCGCTGAGTTTTAAGCGGAGCAATATTTTACAGAAGAGGAACAGTCATCTCCATCTCAATTGTTGTATAAACTTGCTTAGAAAGAGTAAGTAAAATTTGGTTTTATATCCGGTATAAGCTTTTTATTTAGAGTGAGAAACAAAGTATGATAAAATGCAATGCTCACTCATCAGCACTTAAAACTTTAAGAATCATTTGGCTCTAAAAATAAACAAGTGAGCGTGTTACAAAACCACAGCCTTATCAACGAAAATTTAATTTCTAAAAAACATGACTTTAAGTGAAAATCACACGAATCTTAAGTTATTATATTTCAAAGCAAGAAGAGTTTGGGGTCGGTCAAACTTTTTCGTAAAATTAAAATTTTCGTCAACTTCTGAAAACTTCGTCACTTTTGTCCAAATTTTTTTGTCCGGTAAGGTAATTAAGACAAGCGAACCAACTGAACTATTTCCGTCAAAATCTTCACTGCTTAAAATTTCCCAAAATGACAATCACGTCAAACAAAGGATGCACATCATGGAATATGGTGAATATATGTAATTTTGTTATTGTGATATTTCTATGTTAATATTTCTACCATGATATTACAGAAATCATAATTACAAACAAATGTACACTTAGTCATTAAATAAACAACTCTGGTTAGGAAGCTCCACAGCGTGAAATTCTACCGAAAACGGGCCCCGTATATTACAGTGGCAATATACGGGACCCGTATTTGGACGTTTTGTACGCTATGCTTATTTAGGGGAAAAGGCATACATTATTGATGTACTTTTGGCTGCACATAACCAACTCTTGATATTTTCGTCTAATTTGATAATGCAATCTACAATCGGGGCCATAAATATTGGAATTTTCTTTCACTTTTTGGTTTCATCCTTCTTTCCTCCTTCCCCTTTTGCAATGTTGATGACCTGAGGAGCCACTTAGATTTTCAACATTGCAGGAGGGGGGGGGGGGGGGCGGGAGAGAGAGGGCAACTGATGTGCACCAAAATAGCTCTAATAACCTTTCTGTTCCAATTATTTTTGGCCAAGATTGTAGGTGCTCTATGAGAAGTTTGAAGTTGCTTGACTTAACTAGAATTAAAAAAAAACAACTTTAATCACGTTTCAGCATTAGGAGCACAATGTGAGTAAAGAAAAGGGAATTTAACACAAAATGCTATTATATTTGTTGAAAGCTCTTTCTGTCCAAACCAGGGATTTTTCATATTTTTACAATATCTCTTTTGAATTTCCTGTGTATTATCAAAAGAAGCCAAATTCCCCACATCCTGCAAACAAACAGATGGTTGTTCGTTTTCTACGCGTCGGATACGATTCTTCAACAGCCACTAACTTCACTGACTTTTTGATGTTGTCAACCTTATTCCTTTTATTTGCTGTTTTGAAGTGGTTTTCTTGCTCAGCTATCACAACTGGTTCTTTCTTCAATGACTGCTGGAAGTACTGCTCGTTTATGACGTAAACCAAACAGTACGCACCGCCAGATATCGACTGCGAAGGAGAGCAACAAGTATCATGTGCTGGTTGACTACAGTATTCGAAATACACCGCTCTTCGTGGTATGTGGACATTGGTGGTTTCTCGTGATGCAACGGCAATCCCTTGGTTTACGGGTTGTATTTTCCCGTTTTCTCCAACGCATCGACCATCAGCAAGATTCTCGTATCCGGCGACTGTATTCATGTGGTTGTAAGGCACCAGTACGCAACCCTTTGTATAACGAGCCACTATCTTTCTATGAACGTAGCCTGAAAAACAATAGCTGACGTTGAACTCTGCTGTGGTATCGTTGAATTTCTTTTTGATGATGTGTCCATTTGTTTGTCTGCATGGTGTTGAAGTAGGGTTAGATAACACAAACGGGATCAAGCAAACCACCGTCACAACAATTGACTTCATGATGCAACGGTATCAGAGAAACTAATGATTTGAACCTGACAGACGAATTTACTTTTATCAATGATTAGTTATACGATTGTAAAGAAACCAGGGGGTTCAAAAAGTGGAAAAGATCTTTAACATTCAATTTTGAGAAGACCTAAAATCCCCCCTAAAGCAAGTTGTATTTTAGTGTAAATCTAGCAGTAATTAAAAAAAATCAGGGTTTTCTATTACAAGAATAATTAAAAGGCACGGATCCTCCTTTTCTTCACAAATTGCTCATCTTTTAAAATGTGTTGCAAGACAACACTACCAACGTCGTTTCTAGGCCCAAAGAAAACTTTTGACTTTGCGACGTCACATGGATGTTGAAATGACGTCAAATAGACGTTGAAACGTTATTCATTTTCGCTTTTCAATTGATTAAAATGAGAGTATATTAGCACAAAGTAACACCTTCAGTAAAAAAGAATTATCAAAATATATGATTGATTGGATCGACCCATTTTTTTTAACACTTTCATCGAGTATAGAATGTTTTGAAATTTCTAGGAAAATCAAGCATTGTGAAGCCTGAAATAGGAAAAATTAAGAAATCTTCAAAAAAAACATTTTTGCCTACAAACTCCTGCAAAAGTTTCACCCACTAAAAACAAGCACTACGGTGGAGAACAGGCTCACAGATAAGGTCTATTACTAACATTAATTAGGTAAAAATATGAGAGTACAAAATTTGTATGCACCTCGTGAACGTTTATCCAGTTAGCTATGTTTCCGAGTATTAATAATCTATTCTCCATTCGCAAAGAAGTTGAAATTATTTTCTTCCCAATTGTGAATTTGCCATTTTTCAGATCTTCCTCATTTCAAAATGTCCCAAGTTTAAAACGCAAATATCTCGACACTGAGAAATCTAGAATATATCAAGTAAAGTATTTGTACTCTTCAGATCCTTCGACAGCGAGGAGGTGGGCTTGGCGAGCACAAAAAAATGGTTTTGGTACACTTACCTTCAATCTAACTGAAATGGAACTTTCCAAAGAGAAAGACTATAAAATAAACAATTTTAATCAATACTAATGATTATCTTATGCATGACTTCAAGGGTACCTTAGGGGCGCTTTGCACCACATGTTTTTGCAACATGAGAATTTTAGTTTTATAAGAATGTTCAAGATGAAATTGGCCAAAAAATTAAGAATGTCTTAAGAATATTGCCATGTTAAGATTTCTAAAGTTCAAAACATATTTATTTTGATACACTTTATCTACTACTTTAGTTTACTACATATAACATTGTATATACATTCCATTTATGAACATAATGTATTGGGCTTTGTGTTACCTGTAAGTCTTAAAGTTAATTGTTTTACCCCTTTTTTTTGCCTTTTGAGTTTTATTTTTTTGTTCCTGGATACATAAAAAAAAAGTTAGGTATAGCCTTAAGAATCTACTTAAGAATATAGTAGGATGATTTCGACTAAAAAGTTAAGAACATCCATCATGAAACGAAAAAACACCATTCTTATAAAAAAAAGCGTGTATATTTAACTTCCATGAAATGGAAACTTGTTAAAATTAAGATCAAAGAAAAATATGGTTTTAGCAAATCTAGGATATCGAAATTTCAATATTTTCCCAACTGCGTCGAACCAAACTAAGTACTTCCCACTTCATGGAATGTGGCCCGTCCACTTTTAATGACGTCCTATTCGACGGGCCTGTCATCTTAGTAAACAAAACTTCAAGGACTACTCAAAAGTTTGGATCTCAGGAAATCTTTGGTCTTATATATTCAAGTAAAAGATTGAAATGTCATTAAGTTTTGTGTCTTATATATATACAGTGTGAGTCAACAAAAAAACGTTAAACAACTTTGATACCATCAACCCTACCTGTACTAGGTTATTTTGACTTCGGCAGTACTGGGGGGGGGGGGGGATGGGGCTATTAGGCCCGCGGGCAATATCTCTGGATAGCACGATAATATAAACTTGAAATTTGAAGTTAGTCCTTAATAAGAGTAGTAAAAAATCAATAAGTAATGGTTGCTATGGTTACTTGAGGACGTTATAATTCATGTATAGTTCACATGTCATATATTATATACAATTAGTAATCAGAAATATATTTTGAATAAATATTTTGTTCAATCCAGTCTACGAAGTTACCAACACGTGCAAAAACTGTATAATATTTCATTACTTCGCATTTGTGACTACCCCAACTGACCACGCCTTGAAGGACAAACTGACCACGCATATTCAAACAAACATAAGGGCCACCACTATCCCCATAGCAACCACCTCGGTTGTTACCGCCACCACAAACCATATTGGGTGTGAATTTGTTCCACACTTTCATTTCTGGTAAGTAAAATTCGAAAAAAAGTAGATTATTGAAGATTATTCAGAGTTTGAAAAGCCTCAAGAGCTATGTATTGAATCGGTCTAAATTTTGAAAAGTTTTTTAGCTCTTTTCAAAGTTTTAACCTAAAAGTCTGGACACTCCAATAAAGATTGAATTCAGTAACAGAAAAAAAAACGTTTTTATGTCCTCCAATACGTTAGAGTTATCTAGGGTAATTCAGGGTAAAAAAGACCGTAACCGTGACAGAAGAAATTTGAATGACATCTTGTTTTAGAAAACATCAAATTAGTCCTACATTCATTGTCATTTTTAGAGAGTTAAAAGGGGCATAATGATTCTTCTTCCTCTCTCTCCCCTTTATCAGGCCTAAGCAAGGGCGGATACAGACTCTTCAAACCACCATGTGAAAATCCCGAACTTTTCCGATTTTCTGATTAAATTTCCCCGATTCTTCCCGAAATGTCTATAATATTTTCCCGATTTTGGTAATTTTAAACTACTTAACTGTGTGAAATCACAACTTTCACATAGTCTCTATCCGCCCCTGTAGTCAGTAATACCTCTTCGAATATTATTATTATTATCATTAATATTATCATTTACGAATGTTTACCCAAGATAGCCTCTTCAGTTCCGTTTTGAATTGTTATCAACGAGGGTCCTGCCTTCCTTTGAAACACCTACAGGGAACCTTGAGACTTATGGTGAGGTAATTTTCACCACTGAAGGCCTCATGCCCGCGTCGAACTCGGGACCTCTGAGTTCTAAGCCTAGCGCTCTAATACTTGGCCACGGCTCCACATGATTTCTCTGATATTTAAATTATAGCATCTGCTACTTTCTACTTTTATGCACTGAATTAGCAGATGTTAAGTACTTCTTAATTCTCCAAAACACTTTTCCTAAGGCCATGTTCTGTTAGGCCACAGAAAGAACCTTAGATTATGAAAAAATGCCTTTCTCTGTTTGTTTTTAATATTTTTTCACCCATTAATTACTTTCCCAGCACAGCCTTCTGTTTGTTGTATCGCAACTGTCTAAGAATCTTATCTCAATCTTCATCAGATGGAGAAAGTGGTTTTGCTGGTGTGATAGAAGGCAGATTGGTCCCGTTCGTTGTGATTTGAAGCCTATCTTAGGTTTCTTGGGAGAAATGTATGATGCAGGGTATGCATTAGACAACTTTGTGAAACTCTGAAAGTTCGGAAGGAAGTGTTGAAAGACAATTTAACTTACGTTAATTTGTTGAGCCTAACATCCGCCATGGTATCACGAACTGATAACAAGTTATCAGTATACATTTTTCTCAGCTAAAAGGAAGAGATTCACATCTTATATTTAACATTTGAAACGACCAAAAATATACTGAATAAGCCAGTATGTGATATATACTTTTAAAACCCACTAAGCCCACTAAGTGCTGAAATATATTCATATTTTACCGATTCTCTTTTGGCTGAGCGGAAGAGCTCCCTGGCGTATGGGTCGTGGAGCTCCTAGGTCTCTTCCCAGGTGTCCCAGACCGTAAAAATATCTTTTTGAGCCATGACTGCATTAAAAGTCATCGGCACTTAAAAGGATTAAAACTTCGGTTCCAAATGTTCTAGGTTTAGTAGGGTCAAACATTCAAAATTTATATTGTAAATATTATCGTGACTTAGATCACGTTTATTTACGCTTAGCGACGTTTCGAGAGATCCTTCTCTCGTCATCGGGCAAAGTGGAATGATTTTAAATTACTATATATATTTATTCGAAGGATTAGCCAGTCACTATTTTGACCAATCACGTTTGGTCTTTTTGATTGCTGCAACCAATTATAAGTATATTGTAGTTGGTCAATGGTGTGATTTATTCTCAGTATTATCGTTATTATAAAAAGCAAACGTGAAAATCAAACAAGGGAAAATGGATTAGAGCTAGCTTTTCGGTGTTCCTGGACTTTCATGTACAACATCATCAGATCTTTAAGTGACTACAGACAAATAATGGGTTAAACGATCTTTCTATGGACAAAAATGAACCGTTAGTACTTACATTGTGTTCTAATTTTTGTGCAAGACGTTGATGTTGTTGTGATGTATGGTAAACCATATGATAATCCCACGACTCGTTCAAAAATCTCAAAGTGTAAGTCACTTCAACTGGCTCTGCAAAAGAAGAAGAAAAATGATGACTTATCTGGCAGGTACAAAATGCATAATACATAATAGCCAAATATATAAATGCATAATGAATAATAATTCAAATCTGTCAGCAACAACATACGCTAAGGACGTCATATTTTGACCAACATTTTGAAATGTCATTGTCAGTCGATCTTGAAAAATTCAGTTTTGTCATCTGTTTGGTTGGTATTTTACAGAATTTATAAAAGAAGCACGTACTGAAGTAGATTACTTGGCAAGGCTTGCCAATCGCGCTATTTTATCAAAAGATTGGGGTTAGAATTAATAGCATCTGCAGATCTGCCGAAAACTTTAATGATTTGAGCACTCATCACTCTGTGCTGAAAATTTACCTAGACAAACAATATGTTCGTTACAACTAAATAATTTTTCATCGCTACCATCACACCACATACCACCATAAAGAGGACTTGGATTGTTGCAATATCGACGCTGACGTTGCAACCCACCAACACCGCATGGTTGGGTACACAGTTCTACATTATACCAAATGCTCCAGCCTCCATGAACTGCAAAAAATACAAAATCGTCATTTTGGTGTAGTATCAAAAAGCAATGTTGCTTTTTTGTTTGTGCTTTATTTTTACGAGTAGAGTGGTAAGTCACTACCATCAATCACTGTTTAGCTCACTACCAATCTTAGAGATGTTATGTTGACGAGTAAAGACTACATTCTCAGTCGCTTCTAGAAAACGTTTAATTTTAGCGATTCAAAAACGTGACGCTTCCTCAAAAGATAATGATCATGATTGAGATGATAAAATAAGCACCGGAAGTAGCTATCAAACATGAAAAGACTTTAGATTCGGTTTCCCCAGAGTCACATAAAGGAGAGTTTATGTGACTCTGGTTTCCCCAAACAATAGAGTTGATTGCCGTTCCCAAAGGAGAAATTACTCTTATAATACACTTCAAATCCCTTTGCAACCCAATTCGACCAGAATGCTTTTCATTTTTTCTATCTCTGATATGGTCTATTTAAAGCTTTGCCAAATGAATATGTAAATTGCTGGCAGAAACGTTTGTTTTGAAAATGGCTATTTACCTGGACATGGGTATGCGTTACAACCTTCAATATAATCTTCTGACACACCGTACGGACAAGGTTTGCCACCATAACTTGGTTTAGGGTTATCACAATCTCTAACCTTTGTTATCCTTCCAAATCCACAGGGTTTACTGCAACTACTCCATTCACTCCAGTTTCCCCATTGTCCATCAACTATAAAAATTAAAGTTGTTAAAAAATAACCCTTCTTATTGTATTTTTTTGTATGTTCAGTTGATGAAGTAGAATTTAGCATTTTGGTATATTTCAAATTTGGATACTTTAAAACAGAGAATGTTTTGGGAAGAAAAAGGTAACTTTGCGACTTTTAGCCCATCTGCAAAAGGTACTGTCACAAGCTTTTATTCCCACGGAATAGAGAGAAAATTAAAGACAGTTTGTTTAATGTTTATTTAATCATTTATTCATTGAACATATTTACCCAGGATAGCCTTTTTAGTTCTCTTTGAACTGCTATCAATGAGGGTCCTGCCTTCCTGCGAAACACCTACAGGTAACCTTGTGGAAATTACGGTGAGGTAATTTTCACCACCGAAAGCATCGTACAGACGTCGATCTCAGCACCTCTGAGTTTTAAGCTCAGCGCCTTAACCACTCGGCCACGAATCCACTTTCGTTGATGCAAAAAAAAAAGTAAGGGCAGTATTAACGTGTATACAAAAATTATAACACGAAATAAACGGAAAACATTATACTTGGGCATTGTATGGTGTTACAATCTCTTCCTTGTACCATTTTATCTGGAGGGCATTTCTTGCCATCTATATCATCGTCAGCACATTCACGCCGTCGATAATATACACCTGTACCACAAGATTTGCTGCATGGACTCCATCTTCCCCAGTGCAAAAAATACAGGTCCTCTGTAAAAATAAAACAATTGTCAATGAATAAGTATGAGTAGTATAGAGTCTTGTCAGCAAGCATAACAACCCAGTGGGCAAAATCGTGAAAAACCCTATGTGGAGGAGTGTTTCTATTTTTTAAGAAAACACTCCTCCGCATAGGGTTTTTGCTTATTTTTTTGCTTGGAAGTCTGGTGGCACACAGGACGATTATCAAATCTATCAACCTTTAAACTACATATTTTTAGACCTTGGAATCCAATTTTTATGACGTTGAATTTTAAGTAAACATAAATTGCTTTCAAGCAGCCATATTCAAGTACGATGCCTTACAAAGCGAGGCAACGTCCGAACTTTTATGGATATATTTTTTCCAAAATATTCAGTTTCCTTCGACGTAAAAGTGTTGAGGCTCAAATTGCAAAATCTTTATCATTTTCAACCATAGCCCAAATTTACAGTATACTTGTTAAAAAAAACAAAGTGGAAATTGATGAACCTAATGGGCGGGGGTTTATTTGAGCGAGCGGGACTCTTAGTTGATTTTTATAAATGTCAAAACAATTCAGCAAAAAAAGCGTTATAACAAAGATAGTCGACATAAATGTATGCTGACAAGAATGAGAACTAGAGCAAACTTTGTTGTTTATTTCTGCTTATTTTTGGTTAACGGCCTTCCGCCTTCCTGTAAGATTAGAACTTATATCTCAAAAACTTGTTTTTCGAATAAGTTCCCGTTTCTTATAAGGTTGCGGAGGTGAGTGCTTAAATTCGAAGGGACACCTATTTAATAATTTTCCCGATAGGTTATAGGTGCTTATTCGAAGGGGTGCTTTTTCAGGGATTTACGATAAATAATACAAACATTTTCAGACCATTACCTTTGTTTACACAAAAACACAGCCTTCTTTCGTCTGCCGTTGTCTTTCCACTGCATTTTATTTTGGAAGGGACATCATTGTAGCCTTCACATAATCTTTTTTTGACATCATACGATGGATGTGAGGGTTTAGCATAGTTAGATACGACTTTTGGTCTTACAAAACAAGAAATCTGATCGTAGAATTTAGTATCATTTTGAGGGTCACGTAATCTTTCTGCAACTGGTACACTTCCTGGGTGAAAAGCTGAAGCACATCTAAAGTCTTCGTGAACCTGTTTGCATGTTTCTTCGCAGTTGATTGAAGAATAACCAAGAAAGTAATCTATTATATAATATGGGGATTATACGCTGATTACTTAATAGTGGAAAACAGAGCACAGTGATTGGCTCTTTTTCCTCTTGCTGCGACGATTCCTTTGTTCCGTCTGTTAGCTACTGCGCATGCTCCGTATTTTACGATTTAGATAGAGTTTTGGAGGAACGTTTTTCTCCGGCAAGAAGTCTTCCCCTAGACTAATTTTTATGAAAATTGTGTGATAATTGATTGTTAAATGTGATAATTATAAAATATGTTACGGGTCTTCAAAAGCTGATCACAGTCAGATAAAACTTCATAATAACGAAACGGGCCAGTGAAAAAAATAGATGCACTAACCATCTACAGGGTGTCCCAAAAAATGTAGCCTATTGTAGAAATGTCATGAGAATTCATCAAAAGTACCGCATCTCAAAACAAAAGATAAACTAAAAGGTTTCTATGCTATTGCTAATGATATTTTTACGAGAAGCTACATTTTTTTGGACACCCTGTAAATATAAAAGTATCCAAAGTATTTGAATCATTATTTCTTAGCGTTATTCCTTATTTCTTATTTCAAAACTAATAGAAATTGAATTTACCTGGGCATTTGAAATCGTTGCATGGTTTTGTTATATTAGGTGAACCAATACAATAATCACCACCATTATCAGGTACAGGATTAGTGCACCATCGATACTTCATCATTATACCACCACCACATGAACGATCACAATACCCCCACTCCGACCAATCTGACCAATTCCCATGAGCTTTCAATTTGAAAAAGAAATTCAATTTGATATAAATTCTCATGACCGTAGCAAGAATCTTTGCAATTCTTTTTTTGTGATTGTTCAAATTGTTACACCTTTGATTTTCAATTCATTCATGCACTAATTCTTTAAAACATTGAAAGTTTTGGGGTTAAATTTGATGGAAAAAGAACAAAAAAGGGGGTTTCCACCTGGAAAGTTTCCAGTCATACTTTTGCATTGAAAGAAAGTTTGACTTTTTCACGTTTTAAATTACAAAAAATTCAACTTTCTAATGAAAAATTCATTTCCTTATTTTTCATTAAAAATATATTTTTTCTTCTTCATCTTTCTTCTATATTAAGTGAGGATTTCACTGAAATCTGTCAAATATATCTAACAATACCAGTATTTAAAGAATCAGTTTAAAGTGCAATGAATTAAAAAACTCACTTAAATGTACAAGAATCGAATGTATTTAGCTAGAAAACAACTACAATTTTCGGAAATATGTCAAATATTTTCACAGTTAAGACTAAGTTGCGTTTATTCTAAAACATTGCAATTCATTTACGAAATTTACGATTTCCAACAAGGAAACTCGAAATGGAAAAAAAACAAAAGCAAAAAAAAACCCACTTGCGTCGTCCGTTCTTGCCCATGTGCAATTGACTAGTCCTGAGCCAGCAACTGTATATCCAGTAACACATATGCTGTAATTCGTTCCTGGATACAATCCACTGATTTCAATTACAACATTATCGACCGTCGTATTGACCGATTCCATTCTACAAGAGCAGTTATCGAATCCATTTGTGTCCAAACATTCTTGGATGTGGTCAGAATGTAAGTGGTATGCTATGTATCCAAGCAAAACACCTTGGTGGTGTTTTCTCTCTATTGGTAAATACTGTATGTACACAGCACGAGATGTCAAAAAACCTGTATGATTGACCTCTGGAGCTAGACTAGGTACTGGAAGAGAAGTAAAAACAATCATTTACTAGCTAAAATGAATTAATACCAGTAGCGGATTCAAAGTATGTCGGACAAGCCAGGAAAGATAGAAGGTCATTAAAGTGTCATTTTCTTTGCATATGGATAATGTAAATTCACATTTTAATGGCTTTTGTCTCTTCCGGACTTGTTCAGCATACTTTTGAATGAATACTTCATTGAATTCTCGTGCGTAAATTTCTAGAAATAATACACTATCTGATTCACTTTAATTTACGGATTTTTCTTTACATTCTTTGTTATTTTACAATTTCGAGTAGGCGCGATAAACATGCAAGATTGAAGTCGAGCATAGATTTCCTCAGTCTGTCCGATAAACCGTTCGGGGTTTTTTTGCCCTACTCTTGGTCTATCGACTAACGTCCATGACCGAGTAAGTTAGGAGTCTGGAAACTATAAACAATTTCGATTGTTAAAAATAGATACGCTGATTGGTTAATAGTGCGCGTAACAAAGCGACGTGATTGACTCTTTTCCCATGTTGTTTTGGTGATATTGTTATGGTAGAAATAGCTACTGCGCATGCTCCTTATTTTGCGATTTTAACTTACTGGGTTTTGGACGTTAGCCTATAGACCAGGAGTAGGGCAAAATGCCCGGAGCGGTATATTTGATAGATTAAGATTTCCTCCGATAAAAAATTTGCCAAAGGGAGCTTCGTTACCGAGCAACTTTTTCTGAGCAAAAACATTTAAAGAATGCTATGAAATATTATGGACAAAAGCCTACCATTTTCTGGTGTTCTGTATGTAACATTTCCGCTGAACGGTCCAAGACCAGCTTTTGTGTTTCCTGCAATTCGAACCATATAATCGGTATAATTCTCAAGTCCATGCAACAGCGTGGAATAAAAAGTTTGACCGCCAACTTCCCAAGTATCTTTAGGCGGTAAAATCGGTGTTTTCATTAATCTATCACCAATGGTCTCATTTACTAGAGTCAAATCTGAGGTTTTTGCATTGACTTCCACGATTTGGTAGTAGGGTAAAGAGTCCACTACATCCCATGTATGATTAATCTTTTGATACCAGATGTAGTATTGGTTGATTTCACCTCGCTTTTCCATAGGTTCAATATCTGACCATTGCAAAGACAGTTTCTCCAAAACAACATTGTTGTTATTTCTCACAATTGAAGGGTAACCAGAAGGTGCTAGAAAAACAGGAAAGTTGGATAGACAAAAAATAACAGGATAGTGATTTCATATATCGGATCAAAGTAAAATTGTTCTTCTATATTCTTTAGAGATTTTTTTGGTATAAATAAATCAAGGTAAGGAATTAGTTAAATTCATTATAAAACCAACGCAGACGATGAGACCTATCTCTACGAATCGTATTATTTTCACTGAACATCTTCATTGTATCTTCCAAACAAAATAATATGTTATTGGACACTAAATATTTATAATGGGTTGCAATTATTTCCAGTAAATTAATAAAATAACACTACCCTTTCAGGTCTAGAAGTACGCAGGGCTGAGAAGATGAGGAGTGGGATGATATAAATGTATTAATGATTTTATATCAACGATTTTTTTACTTTCCGGGTCTGTTCTGTTAGATGAGTAAAACAGTTTGTTTTAAAGTTACTATAAGTAACCAAAGCATACACGTCATTGATTTACTTGCTGACATTTTTTTCTGACTTTAAATAAAGTTTTAACTTTACCCATTTCCAGAGTACGGAAGGCAACCACTGTTGGTGGGCCACAGCCAGGAGTGGTGCATCCTTTTAATGTGAAGCTGTAAATAGTATTTGGAAAAAGGTAAGTCACATTCAACGTAAATGAGTATTTCAGATCATTGTATTGGACAACATGCGGGCCAGTGGCATGAACGGATCCGTTTTCCAAAGTTCCGGCACAATTGAAGATGTATCTTCTCATGATGCCATGTGTTGAAAGGTACGGAATTCTATTCCATTGTAAACCAATGGATTCAGGTGTGACATCATATACGGAGAAGTTGCTTGGTTGAGCTGATGGAACTAGAATTACATATTTTAGACAAAAGATTGATAACAGTTCACCGTTTTCATTGTATGTTAGAGGGGCGGTAGACTTATCAATTTAAAAAAAAGAGAGACAACGCCATCCAGTACTTTTTTAAATATGCAATTTTATGGCAAATAAAAACTCTCAAATAACAGGAGTACCATTTACTGTCCACTGCTATGATCTTTTGAATAAAAATAATGTCTGTCGAACTTCAGCAATATTGTAAAATAATCATAGTGTTAGGGAAGCTTTCGTTCAGGCAAAAGCAAATGGTAATAGAAAAAACTTGAAAAACTAAGACCCCCCTATTGAAATAAATAAAATAAGGCTAAATTTCATGACTTACTGGTTTCTGATGTTCTGCTAATGATATTCGAAACCGAAGATGGTCCGAGACCTACTTGTGTAAATGCTTTCACCGTGACAGAATGATTGAAGTACGATCTCAAACCAGAAAATAAAACTGTTGTTCTATATTCTGATG
>JAUBWS010058212.1:0-16142 GCA_032270445.1 Darlingtonia californica | reverse complement strand
GAGGACGTGGGAAGAATAAGCAAAGTTGGACGAAGGAAGAGCGCCTTGTCCTTTGGGAATGTTATGTTAGAAGTGGTAGAAGGAACAGTTTAGGATTCATCAGGAGAGTTGTGGAGATGTGGAATGGTAGAGAAGTGAGTGTCCGATCGCAAGCTAGTTTACTGTATTGAGAAGGGTGGATTACTGAGCGAATATGATAAGAGTGAAATTGAGCTGAAAGCGAGAGAAGAGAGTCCAAGGTCTGGTTGTGAGGAACCAGATAACGTAGATTTTATGTGTAATGGAGCAATACATAATGTTGAAAATCTTGCTCACAATGTTGATTCCTTTGTAAATAGCGTTGAAACCTCTGTAAATAAATCCAATGCGCCTGTTAAAAGCTATGAAGAACCTGTAAATATTGCAATCTTTCTGTAAATAATGTTGTAAATAAAACCAATTTTCCTTTAAATAGTGTGAAAGTTTCCTGTGATAATAATGGATTTCTTTTAAATAACAATGAATTTTCTGATGAAGGAAGTGAATCTGAGTACGATTTTGAAATTGAAACGGATGTGAACTACAATGTGCAGATCAACATAGAAAGAATTGAAAACTTTGCACACAAAGAAACAGTTAGGCTACCATCAGTTGAAGAGAAGAAAGTGCTTGCAAGAATCCGTGAAATTTTCCATAGCTCTGAACAAGTGAAAATCCCAACTCTGAAAAGTAAAGACAGGGCACAGGTCACGAAGGAAGTTTCTCTTGTGAATGGTCTTATTGGGAATGTTATTGTAGGAGATACTACAGCTACTTCTGTAAATAGACTTCTGTATGCCGGTTCGTACGTGGTATGTGAGAGACTCGGGTTAATGAAAAAGAAAGGTAACCATCTTAAATCAAAGAAGCCCTGGTGGCAGAGACGACTGGAGGGGAAAATAAAACAGTGGAGGAAAGACCTAAGCAGGATAAGTGACCTTACGAAGGGAATTGAATTAAAAGAAAAAACTATGAAAGAACTACAAAATAAATACAATGTTGTCGAGAGAGGCACCAAATCCGTTAAAACCTTCATAGAGAATAAAATTAAGGCAGCTAGTATTAAAATTAAATCATTTCTTGAGGCAAATCTAACCAAGAGACAAAACACACTTTTTAAGAATAACCAGGCACAATTATACAAGGAGCTAAGTGGTGGAGGCATGATTCAGAGCATGGAATTAGAAAATTTTTCATATGACAATGAAGTTCTTTTACAAGGCATACAGACTTTATATATTTAAAAAACTATTTTATTGCGGTTCTTTAAAAGTTTATATGCCATGTATTGTTTTGGTTAAATGAACAAGCCCAACCACGCGAAAGCTTGCAATATATGCCAGCTCAGCCCCCGCCACCCCCACGTATTTATCAATATTTAGTTTACAACTTAATTTAAAAAAAAAAATACAATTAACACTCTTAAAACTCGGGAAACTTACAGAACAGAAAGCATAACATCGCTCTCCGTTTGCTTTTTGTTTATTTTGGTACAAAAAGACAAGTTCTTCTTTTTAAATATAATGATGTTATGCTTTACAAGTTAAAATCTAAAATTATTGAAGACCAATTATGCAGAGACTACGCATGTAGCTAGTCGAAATTGATGCGGCGAGGTTCAAAAGAATATGGAAAATTATGTATTGTACGACGACGTACCAACCGTACACAATGCATTGTCTCCGAATATTTCTTGTCAAGACTAGTACCGTTATTTCTCGAATTCAACCGAATTCAACGGCCTCTAACCAGTGCGAATGGCTTTTTTTCAAAATTTGCTTAATTTATTTTATCTAATTATTAGTGCTACTCTCTAAAGATAATTGTTTTTTCGGTCGCGTTTAATTAGAGAATTGACGGTAATAGTAAAACGATAACAAAGGAATTTTGAAATAAGATATACAGCTAATCTTATTTATAAAATAAACTACCACAAAAAACAAAAAAAAAGAAGAAAACAATATAAAATGAAATATGAAGCTAACAAAAAAGCCAATAAAATTTACCTACTCTTCAATATTACGGTTTTACGATCATAGTAAAACGATGAGATGAGAAATGTATTTTAAAAATAACTAATCATGAAGTCTGAAGTTTCAACATCACCAGTTTCATTTAAATATATATACATAGAGTTCTTTGTTGTGTCTTTTTAACAATTTTTTGATGAATCGCACATGATCACATGAAACATATCTTTTGCAACAAAGTCGTGCAAGCTTAATAGGAGTAATTTCTAAATTCCTCGAGAAAACATTGTGTTGGGCATTATGTATGATGCTTTGAAAGGCATGAATTGTTGCTACACTTGGTTTTGTTGTTACATAACGCGGGCGGATTCAAGTATGATTTATTGAACAAGTCAATGTCTTGTGCTACTTCTTGCATTGGAGAAGTGCAAGAGAATCTTGCACTGCCTTTAAGTCAAATCTTCCAAGGCTTTATTCTACATAGAAATAAGTTAAAGATAACCGTTGGGGGTTAACAAATGGTAAATTCTTTAAAACAAATGGGTTGACGGTGACTAACTCATGCGTATACCACCTCAGATTATCATCGCGAACTTCTTGAATCTTTGGTACTAACTCATGGTTATACCACCTCAGATTATCATCGTGAACTTCTTGAATCTTTGGTACTAACTCATGGTTATACCACCTCAGATTATCATCGTGAACTTTCTTGAATCTTTGGTACTAACTCATGGTTATACCACCTCAGATTATCATCGTGAACTTCTTGAATCTTTGGTACCTTCCATGAGTAACAATGAATTATAGAATACACATCCATTATTTGATGTAGCATGTTCAATATCTAAAACATTTTAAATATTTTTAGATTTTAAAAGAATGCAAAAGCCCCCCCCCCCCCGCCCATATTGTCATCGGCACTGAAGTGGTTAAGTGAAAGGTTGCCAATCAAAATAATGTATGACCAAATGCTTCAAGGCAAAAAGAACGGATTTCTTTCCTTCGGATGTTTTGACCGTGTAACTAGAAATGTTTCTGAAACCGTCCTTTTTCCAATAAATCTCACTGCTGAGAACTTCTTTAGAGTTTACTTCCTTGATGTTAGCAGGAATTCCAACCTGATTCTTTTGCATTGTCCCTCGCATCGTTATCTTCTTATTTAGAAGCCAATCGGCAATTTCAAAACTTGTATAGAGTCTATCCATAGTGATGTTTGATAGATTATGACATTTTGAAAGTCTTTCCACCAAATACTTTATGTAATTTGCAGTTCCCTGGACATGGAAAGAATCTGGTTTGTTAATTGATTTCCCACAGTACACGTGTGCTTAATAGTATATGGGAAACGAGCACTATTCAAAGACTTGAACAATATGCCGTATTAGGCGGGTTCGTCTGGATTGTATTGCATGAAGCTGATTTGATTTCTAGTTGGGTAGAGAGGCTCATCCAATGATGTGTAATCGTTTGGAATAAGGGCAGATCCAAAAGTTTCGTTGCAGCCCTGGAACAAATTTCTCATGGCAGCAAATCGATCAGCCTTCCATCTCTCAGGTATTAATACAATAATAACCGCTTTACCGGAAATTAATGGCTTTATTCCAATAAAGCACGAGTCAACCGGTTATTATTGTATTTGTTAACTTTTACTTTTGATTTTCTATCGTTAAATTTCAAGACAACAGCATTAATTTATTTTAGAAATTCCAATGCACTTTACACTTTTTTCAGATTGGTGTTTTTGAATGGAAGGGAGAAAATAAAGAGAAACACGAAAAACAATCAAATACCAACAATTGAAGTCTCGACGTTCGATTTATTCTTACTTCCCACTGAAGAAAATAAACACATCCGGGTAATGTTTTTTTAACCAACCTAATTTAACAAAAATGTAAACAAAACTATCATGTGACTTTTTCCTATTCCTCGTCGCTGCTTTCATAAATCGCGCTTCCCTTTTTGATACTGTTTGCAAGCGTACCTACGTTGTCTGTAGGACGTTTTCCAAATTGAAAATTAATTGAACAATTATTGAATGTTGCTCCTGAAATCATTGACTGAAAATGGTTACTGGTTGAAAATGGTTACTGGTTAACAATGGTTACTGGTTGAAAAGCATTCATTTTAAAATTTGGCAATATTCTGGATTGACTTTGCGACAGGAAATTGATCTTTTGTGGTTGGAACTGATCGGTTGAACTTATTATATCAGACATCACCTGTTGTTGTTGGTTTGATGCCGTATGATAAGACCTCAAACTATCAATGTTTTTGTGGCCACTCAATTGTGCGACATGAATTGGATGCACGTCTTTGTTCAACAGGGATGTGATACAGGTTTTCCTAACAGAGTGATTGGAAATCTTTGATCTTGAAGAAGATGACTCTAGTTCCAACACATCTTGGGCAGGTGTCATGGATTTCCCGATGCTGTTCTTTCCAATTGGTCGATTCAAATACCATATATGATTTTTGACTTGGTGCTGTGGAACTATCACAAGAAAAAAAATTGAGTCCTCTTGTATACTTTCTGCTGGGCGACGGTGTAAAATCTTGTGATAGATGTAAACAACACATCTTTCTCCTCCTGTTTCATATGCTCGTGGGTTGAAGACTCGGATGTGGGAATAACAATTCTCGCCTGTCCTTGTTTTTGTGCCACGCTCTTTATACCACTCTAAGAAATATCTTCTACCATTCTCTCTTTTAATTTAATATCTCCAAACTTGGGTTTCCGACTTTCGTCTCTTGCTCTTAGTCCGAAATGATTGTTTATTTTCCACCACATTGTCCTCTGTAGAGTTAAAGGGTTTGAAACGCCGAAAAATCCTGAATTGAATAATTTTTCAACCTCAGTGCTGTCTAGTGATCTGGTGGCATTATGTTTATTCCCTTTTGTTTATTCCATTTTCCCATGTGGGTAAGCTGTTTTCTTCTAGCAGCTAGGACTTTTCTGGATCTACAGAAGTCAACGTCCGTTTTCAAATTTATTTTCAAACCATTGCCTTCCAAAAACCTTTGCCAGCCGTTTCGTAAATTATTCAAAGAATCTGGCTGGTAAAACTTGTCACTACTTCCGCTTTTTTAAACCTTTTTAGCATTTATAAAGAAGTCAGCCATAAGATTATCAAGTTCGTTACGTCCCAAGAGATGAAAATGTCGCTTTGAATATACTTTAGACGATTCATTATTCATGAAGCTGTTGATTCGATTATCACAGGAATTTGTGTTGTATCCAGTTGACTTTGTGGTGTTTTCTTTCCCAAAACTGTCGATTTCTTTATGCATTTGACATATCAATCTCCACACCGAAGTCAAAAGTTACTTTGTCTTCCATAGTAGTTATGAAAATAACTGTTTTTTATGAATTATTATACTAATAAAGATTTTAGTAATTTGCAAATATATTTTCTCTTTGATTACTTTAACTTGAACCGAATATGCCGCTTCAAGTTTGTTTACAATTTAAGCTACTATTTTTGTTTCCAGGAAAAACAATCCTTTACCGGGCTGTAAAGTCCCGTCGGGAGGTTGTTTAAACCAATCAGAATGCTTTATTTTCCGTATTGTTCCAACAATTTTGCGCAAAAGTTAACAATCAAAATCATCAAATGACAAATATTGGATTATAAACCGATACCGCAGACTTGACATTGTAGCCCCAAATAATGGTATGCCTCTTTGATTGGAAAAGGAAGGAATATGGTATGTTTATTTAGCCCATATAGCCCTCTCAAGTACATTAGTCCAATAACAGCATATACATCTATTGAATCAATTTTCTCTACATGAGGATATTTTCCTGTTGCAAGTGTTTCGGCACTGACAGTTTTTATAGTTTCCTCGATTCGCTGATTTGTGAAGGAATCAATATCTCCAACCATTTTTCTGTCAAGAAAAGTTCAAATGCGTCACGTTCTGTTTCAGTGTTTTTAAATTCTGGGGTAACACCTGGTTTGTTGGAAATGATGTTGCGCGAGTTTTGTCTTCCGGTCGTGTTTTGTGGAATGTTTGTAAATTCGACTAATTTTACTCTGTCTTACTTTTGTCTCTGTCGCACAATGTTGCCTTGATACTTTGAACATTGCGTTTATATGTCAATTGTTTCTTCTGATGCTTTCTCCTCTCCAATGGTGTTTCAACTGTTTCTTTTGCAGATGAAATATCACAATTATCATCTCCATCTGATTCATTCTCGAAATCTTCAGTTTCTTCCATACCTTCTTCTCCGTAAAGTTCTTAAATGTCTTCATCGCTGTCATCGTTTACAAATTGTATAATTTTTTCAACAGTTTCGTATGCTGATGGTCGCTTGCGTTTCGACACGTTAGTTAATTGATTTCTTAGGAAAAATGGAAAATTGCTTTTTATTTATGTTTTGGAAACATTACTAAAATCAAATAAATAATAACTGAATAAAAAACTTTTATAAATTGCTTACTGCCTACAAATCTTTCTCTCGAAAGTCTAATATTTAACTTCTCATTTCAAAAACACAAAAATTGATATACATCAAAGCATGTTTATGTGAAGAAATTTTTTTTTCCTTTTTGCCAGCTAAGTGTATTGATTAATTGATTAATACTGAAACTGAATAAAATAAACAATAAAAATACAATATTTAAATTCTCCATCGAAGAACGCAAAAAATGATATATAATAAAGTAATGTTTGAGCAACTTGAAATTTTTCAATTTTTTTGTGTCCACCTCATATAAAAAAACCATGTAATGCTCAAAATGAGTTGTTTATTTTCAAATAAAATTTTTACCAAAGTAATCCCCGATAAATTTTAGAAGTCTCAAAAAATCAGGATAAAAGCAACATCAAATAAAAAGTTATTAACAAAAAATGAAATGAGGCACCATATGGTCCACACCCCCCCCCCGCCCCCCGCCCATACCGAATAGGGTTAAAAGCTTTTTGATCAACAGATACCAGGGCTTTTATTCATTATAAACAAAAATAACCAACTTGTTTGTTTAACTCTCCACCACAGAGCGACCATTTTTGTGCAAAAGCCTACTGAAGTGAATGCAAAAAACCGTCTTATCATCGAGTCCCATTAAGTTAAGAGCAAAAATATTAATATCTGTAAATAAAGTTTGTTAAAGTTTGAAGTTTAGAAGATGTTTAGTTATATCTGCCTCCTGTTTGATATCTAATGGTTTGGTTAACATTGATTATAATGTTATCGATTAAGGTCGCAGTCGTTCTTGTTATTCTTGTTGGTTTGTTTATTAGAGGTAAAAGGCCAAACTGAAAAACTATGTCGGGGGTTTTAACTCTATTATCGTTATAATTAAGTAATTTAAAATTGGAATCTCCGACCAAGTGAATTTATTTGATTGCTTTGTTTTTGAGAATAAAGTTTTTAAACAATCTTTAAAATTACTAAGGTTTCCTGCAGGTTGTCGATACATGACAGTGATAATAAGGTTTTGTGAGTTTGTTTATTAAGACCTTGCTTGGTGTATTGATCGATATCCCGGTAGTTCCAAAGAAGAAAAAGCTTAGTTTTTGCACCACGTTTCTGTTAAAGATATAATTTTAAAAGGAAAATTAAGATTTTCCAACATTGCTTTGAAATTTTCAAAGTTTTTATTCATGCTTTTGATATTAAGATTAAGAAGCGTAAAATTGGAAGGTTTTTGTTTAAAATAAAACTGAGCAATTTTCTCAATGTTCCTTTCTTTATTTCTTTCTCTTCAAAACGCGTCCGCTCTCTTTCAATGCTCAAAACCGAGTTTGCAACTATCCTTAAAACAGAACAATTGTCCCTACTTGAGGTTATGATTACCACAGTAAGTGGCTATACTGGAGTATATTTATTCTTTTTGTAGGTGCTTTTGTTGTTTTGTTTCAAGACGATCCTTTAAATCCGAATATTGCAATAATTTTTCTTAGCCATGCTTAATATTGCAAACATTTTTGGGGAAGAAATTTTAATTTCCTAATGGCGAAGAGCGTAGCTACCAAAACGGAGTAATCGGGAAGATTGAACAGAATAAAATTCACCGTCAGGATTTGGTTGGATTGACAATGCCGTGAACAATGATGTCATGTTTCACTGTTTGCCATCGATCTACGTTTCTTTAAATTAAGAAGGACAATATTCGGTAAAAACTTCAATTCCTTGTTATATTCATATCACTATTGCTTTCAGTTAACTGTAGCTTGTCCTAATAAATAAAAATAAAACTATTCTACAATCTCTGGTTGGCGAAAGCTATGCAGATGAAGTGTGAGATAAAGCTATTGCAATAACGATTAACATGCAGGCAACACAATTTACATTTAATCTCGAATTCCTTCTAAACGATATGTCAGCAAAAACCCTTAAAAATCAATTTCGCTAGCTTCTTCATTTAAGCGACTGGTTTCATCTGCAGTCAAAGAAAAAGAACTTGTAAAATATGAGAGAAAAAAAATAAAGTCAGTAAAACACATGTAAACACACAACTTAAGTGTACATGAACATCGTACATGAAATCGAAAATCTAGTAAATATCAAGAGGAATGCCAATTCGACAAGGAATCTTTAAAGGAAACAAATTAAAATTTAACGAACAGGATGAAAAGAATGATAGATCTAAATAAGGAGATTGAAGGGTTATTTATTCATTCATTTTACTAGATGAGCAGTAGCTCTAATGGTAGCCTTAGGATGATATGGGGCAGCACATTCAAATTTATTTTACATGAAACTCCCTAAGGAAAACTCTTTTCAATAACCCTTTTAATAGTGCAAACTATTTAACTTTGATGGGAATATGAAAATGTTTAAATGTTCGAGATATGGCAGGCTATTTTATCTCGATTACTTTAACAGTTACATAGCACATGTATATTCTGTCTGTAGATAACAAGCAAAATGTAAAAACAATACGTCAGTCAACAAGTCATCTATTACACATACATACCAACGTGATTTACGGTTTCTATTGAAACGCCATTGGGAGAAGCATTCGGTTCAACTGTAATGAAATGTTTTTATAACCGTATACAGAGTGTCCGAGAAAAAGTCTCCAAATATTTCCAAACTTTTTAAAATATATGCGTGTTCAAAATGAAAAAAAGACACGGTGTCTATCAATTTTGCTTTCATACATCAAAAGCGATAAAATATTCCTGTAATGTCCACATAACTACTGCTTCTTGTCCATGATGTCAGAATCCACGTATAAACACTTTTTGGAATTGTTTTTGAATGATTTTTTTACTTCTACATTCTGTGCAAACAAATCTAATTGATTTTAAGTAAAACTCTTACATGTTCGAGAGATTATGCTGTTTTTCTTTTTCCAACCTATATTCTGTATTGCAATTTAATATGACGACATTGGAAGAAAAGAGAAAAAAAGAAGTATTTGAACGATTCTATAACAGGATATAAAACTTTATTTGTCATTTCGTACATGTTAATTGTTTCAATATTAGGAAAGACATTTACTACGTAGATGTTAGCTACCACATATATTTTTATAAACTTTTTAGAGATCCAAACGTGCATAATTCCATACCATCAAAAGCCTGAAAAAATGTATTTTTTAGCATAGCCAATGTCGACAAACCGTCAGTATCTTGTCTGCTCAAAAAATCTTCTGCAAATCCAGGGGTTGCATATTGATCCATAGTCGATCTTTTGCCTTTCTTAATATAAAAGACCAACGCATGGACACCCTCCTTTTCGTGAAGACCTAGTATCTATAATCATATCAAATTTTTAGCAATTTACTCGCTATAATAGCCTATTACGCATGGTCATTCTCCTTTTAACATGCATAATTCCATACCATCAAAAGCTTGAAATTTTTTTTTTAGCATAACCTGCTCAAGAAAGACCAACCCATGGACGCCCTCCTTTTCGTGAAGACCTACTTTACGGGGAGAAAGTTTCGCGTTTTCGGGTTTTTTGGTCATTTTCGCGAAAGTAAGTCCTCGCGAAAAAAACTGACATGCGGGTTCGCGAAAGTTTATCCCACGCAAAATGGCCTAGGAAGCTAATTCGCGAAAGTTAAATTGAAGAAAAAAAATATGATTTAAAAATTCATGTTTGATGTAAAGAAATCTCTGTTTTATTTGTCAAAATTCCAATATTTAGAAAAAAAACTGCACAAAAACGGAAAATCGCGAAAGTTTATCCCACGCGAAGTCCACTTTTCCAGTTTAACGCGAAAGATTATATTACGCGAAAAAGATTTAATCTCTCATTCGCGAAAGTAAATCCCTAATATTTCGCGTTTTTTTTCCTCGCGAAACTTTCTCCCCGCGAAACTTTCTCCCCGTTAAGTAGTATCTATAACATACCAACTCTTTAGTAATTTACTCGCTGAATAGTCTACTACAAAATATTCACTGGAGTGATTTAGAAGTTTTTCTTTCTGAAAAAACACTTAATTCAATTTATACAGGATGGCCCAAAAAACTCAACACCTCCAAACAACATGGATATAAAAGTCTTGATATGACGATGCGTGTTGAAAATAATTAAATACTAGACAAACAACTTTGGTAATTCCTTTTTGTGTGATGAAACTGAAAGACGAGACATTATGTACGTAAATATTACAGTTAATCAAATTTCCTGTACAAGCTCATTGCGTTCAAATATGCATATTTGGCATATAACTCAAATCATTGTAAACATTAAAACAGTGACAATCTGAATCTTCGATATTGTACTCACCCTCCCATGAATGATCTTCTTTTGAACGTAGAGATCAATATTCCCGCTGGAATCTCTCAAGGTTTTGCTTTTTGGCACCCCTTACATACCGCTGATGCCACCTCATTTTCCAAACCAATATTTTTTAAATTTCTAAAACTATATAGTAAAGGAGATAACTTAAGCCATGAGTTTTTTTAATGCAATCTACTAAAATAAAGCTTCTTGCTCAAATACCTTAAATGCGAAATCTTTAAAAGGAAGGAACAAACATACGCAAAAGAAATACATGACTGGACCGTCTTTTTCTGAATTTGGGCTCCAAACAGTATAAGACGAGAAAAATTGTTGAGACTGCAAGAATCCTGAATTTCAAATTGGTAGACTAAGAAAATTTTCTTCGACGCAAAGTACTTTTTTAATACACGATAAAATTTTTGTATTGTTGCTGCATTCTATGTCATTTATAAACAAATACTAAGCTTCATAATTGAGTTTTGGCAAATGACATATGAATTAAAATAGCAAAAAGTGAACAAATTTTGTTCTTTTTCCATAATTGATTTTCATCTTCTTCTCGTTTTTGTTTTCTGATTTTATAGGAATGCGATTAGCTAAGTCTTCATATTATTAACTAGCAATTAGCTGACGCTATGAACGCGCCCGAAGAAAACATTCTTCTCCAGGCATCCCACTCATTCTATATCTAGAGGCTACCTGAGCAGAGAACAAATTTTTTTGTAGAATTCTGGAAGTAGCTGGTATTGAAAGGAAAGGTCAGTTAATTCCTTCAACACTGTATAACAAATATTGTAAATAAATAAGTTTAATTAACGAGAGTTTAATTGTTGATAGGTATTTAGAATTTGTGACTAGCGGGATTGCACCCGTGAATACAGGGTTTCTGGAAAAAAATGGAGCACTCCAAGTTAATGTTAAAGTCAATCATGTGTTGTAAACATATGAAATTAAGAGTTTTTTGCCCCTTGGGGAATTGCTGATGATTTGAAACTGTTTTCTTCACAAGTTGTAATTATCTTTTCACGATTTTATGGCATTTAATTAACTTCGCAAATGTTCTTGTGCATGTTTATCTTGCGATAAGATTATATGTAACTTCTATCGTTCTGTTTTTATCTGGTCACCCTGTATATTAAAAAAAAAGTTACGCTACGACGTAACGGCAGTCACATTAGCGAGGTTAAACAAACCGAGTTCTACGACGTATGACATTGCACAGCCGATCTGGAAATTAGGCAACATTCAGCAGCGCAATGGATCAATTTTTCATCCGTAACGTCGTAAATTTTAGTTTGCTCAACATCGCTATTATGCTCAACCTCGGCCCAAGGGCTACTTTTTTTCGTGCTTTTCAGATTTGCGCTGGAAACACTTAAAAAGTAACATTTTCTCTCGCCCCTCTTTCAGGTCCGGGACCACAGTTCTGCCGGCCGTAGAGAGAAAGAGCGGCCTTGTTCCGGGGTTGTATTATGCTCTGATCGTTTGTGCTGCTGAAATATGAAATATGATTGGCATAATAAACGCCCGATGAGTTTGTTGAATTATCAAGAACAAAATCTTTTTGATCTGTCTGATGCGTAATTATGTGCATTAATGAATGAATTCACATTAGGTTGAGTCATTTCATGGTCATAGTCTCCTGTAATTTTTTCTGATTCAACTCTTTCTGACCTATCTGGTGCATAATTTTGATAATCAGTAAATTAACTACCACACGTATAGTCACGATCAACATTTGAAGTAACCCTTGAACTTTTGATGTAAACAAAGAAAAACCACCCACCCATTAGAATGTTGAAAAAGAGCAGCTAACGATTCAAACATTAAGACATGAGAGGTAAGATCATCTATATAACACCATCTAGAACTTAAAATTGCACGTGTAAAATGTATGCCTGCATTTATAACCATCCCTTGCAGCTGATAAAATGAATTGCCATCAACAATAGTTTCACCAATTTGAGCCTCCATCGTGGCTTGTTGACTAAGCTCTACGAATAAAACTTCTGGATGTCACTTGTATCAACTGACTACGAACAATATATCTGATTTCCTCTGCTATTTTCAAGCAGACGTTCTGGCCAATATGAACTTTCTACAGCACTCTGTATAGATAATTACATCCAAATAAATTACTCTAGTCAGATAGTGTATAAAGACATCTATTTCGATGTCTGAAATTATTGAGCATCTATCACAATTCCCCTCTTAGTGGAATCTACTTATCAACATATCTTTTTGAGATCTAGATATATAATCGAACACTTGCCGTGTGAATATTTCTGAAAATTGGGCATTACAATCCATAGCTCTCAACGATGGGCACTTTTCTCGTAAATATTCCCAAATCTGTATTTTAGCAGGACTTAGCAAAGTAAAGAACTCATTTTTGTTTCCATTAGTAATGTTTGGTAAAGGGCAAAGTTATTCACCCACAAATAGTTTAATATCTGTACCTTGGTGATGGTTTTGTTATATCCAAGATATTGGCAAACGCTTCTTCAATTCTTGAATACAAATTATCTCCAGTGTAGCCAGATATACTAAAGGTTGTGAGAACGTGTCTTAACTGGTGCATTTCCGCTTTCTCTGCTCCTTTGGGCTCCATTACTGATACATCTTTGTCTACCAGATACACATCTTTTGTTACAATTGTTGATTTTCTTTTTTCAGGTTTTTCGGAAGATCTACCGGTGTAGGTCCTTGCACCGTTAAATGGTGGCTGAATACTTCTAGAACTTCTTGTAAACAATGTTGATCGTTCAGTAGATACTGAATTGTTTACTGATTGACCTGTTTGTTCCCTTCTTATAGTATTCATAGGAGTTACTAAGCCCGAAATAGTGGGGTTTCCTATGATCCTTGAAAGGTATTCACCTGGTGATCCTGTCTGATTTGTCGAAGGATTATCATCTGACATCATTTGAAAACCTCTAAAAATACAGGGAATTTTTCAATTATACCTAAAAGAACAGTTAATATGTTAGATAAACTAAAAGAAAGATTCTATGTAACACTCCTCTCCTTTTTCAATCTACTTTAATTATATCCATTATTTAAGTAATTTAAGTAAGGTATGATGCATAACACACATAATATATTCAAACGAAATGTATTATCAAGTCTTATCAAGGGTTACAAATTGAAGAAAGAGCTACTGTTTTTCAAGATTCAGTGAGCCATTTTCGATGGAGGCCCACCAACACATACGCACCCGTGATATTAAAGAAACATTAATTGTCCTTTAGCTTGATATTAATGTTAATGCTCAATTTATATCCATACACATTAATGTTAAACATTAATTGAAACCGGTAAAGGTAGGATCGCTTTAGCCTGGATAAATACGGTACAAACAGTCTATTAAAAACAAATGCAAGCGTGATCAAGGAATGTGACAGAAGAATGGACTGTAGATGAAAAACCAATAATTGTCCTTACATGATTTTAGCTTGGTACATAGTACATACATGGTACATACGTTGGTAATATAGCTTGAACTGGCAAACTGGGCTAGATATAATAATGGTGGATTATATATACTACTAGCTGAAAAAAATTCTATATGCCATTATGCATATTTTATATATTCGTATATGGTAGAAAATTTAATTGAATAGCTACACTGAAATGAACACAAAATGCTTAGAAATAAAATTGATTATATATATATACATTACTTGGTGCCAGGTAGGTTGGATGGATGGTGTATTTATTTTGATTTTGTTATCAGAGGGAATATTCACAGAAAATATAGCTAGACAGTAAAATCGGCATTTTTTGTGGACATCTGTTTCCCTTGGAATTCCAATGAGCCAACCCCAGAGGAATGACTCCCAGTATGACCGATAGCACTCATTGCTCACTGGACATGTTTAGAAAATTGTTTTTTTTTTCAATTACACGAAGCATAAATAGTAAATAGGGGCTATCTATGAAAGATTTTTATAGGATTTGTTGGTGTTGTCCAGTTCCTGTGGGTGGGACAGGAAACACAAAAACATGAATGAGAATATCAGTACAAATTGAATCATTAGTTACATTAATTAGAGTGAAAGAAGGGACAGGTTTCCTGGCTAGGAATAGACCAATTTCCCTGTTTACATTTTGTACGCAGTTACGCCCGCCCTCTGCATACTCACACTGAGGCCATAACTCTATTTATAGCAAGCTATCTCTGAAAAAACTCCCTTTTGTTTAGGCGCCATGACCAAAAATATGTGAAAAACATGGATTTTTTAGGGTTTTGGCACTAAAAAACAATTTTCTATGCGAAAGTAATAATGGTAGACAGAGAAGTGTTTCAATAAAGAAGAAACGCTGCGCAATGTGTTGAGTGAATGAAAGAACATGTCTTTTTCATACTCTTTAGTTATCTTTCGCTGTGTTTTTTGCCTCTGGACCCAATTGGTACCTCAACATAAAAACGTCACACGAAATCCGTCTATACAGATAATATTGACCACCAAATTTGTATCTGGCCATAGACTGACCTACTTTACTTATTAGCTTAATCTTCATCAGATCTTTTGCACATTCTTTCTACACAATCCTTTTCTAATGATCCCTGTCTCTTGCATTTCTTTCAAAAAACTGGGTTTTCAGCGCTGAGTGAATTTGATCTGACTAACGTTTTGGGGTCTACCCACTTGGGGGATTTCCATCAAATTCTTGTTTATAAGCACAAAAAATATTACTCCCCTCTTCTCGCCTTATCACATGGCCAAACCAAAGAAGACTCTTTTTCTTGATAACATCGAGGATGTTCTTTTTTACATTCAGTTGGGATCTAATGTCCTTCATCCTGCATTTATCCAGGCAACTTTTACCAACCAGGCATCTGAGACAATCATAAAACAATCGTAAAACAAGGAGTTTACTGGAATCTTCTGATAATAATTTCTACACCTTCTCTGTGAACCTTGTCCTTGAGGAGAAGAAGATAATAAAACCATTGGTTTCCCAAGTTTCAAGAGTATTGACATTCCAATGTGTTTCTGAACACCTAGAATGTCAATTCGGAGGCTTGACTTCTTTCTCAAAAGATGTTTGATCTTTCCATCTCCATTTAATGTCACTACAATCTTTGTACCAATATTCACCGCAGTGGCCATAGACTATGACGACTTAATTTTTTTTGGTTGTGAAGAGGCAAGGGGAGTAGGTTAGGTTTTTTAAGGACGAAGTCCATGAAAAATGATATATTTAAGGGACATGTTACCTGTAAAGACCTCTTTTCAGTTCTTCACGTTGCAGTGCATAAGCTCAATATTTTCTCGTATCCCTCCCACAACATCTCATAATTCAAGCTTCTGTATATATTTTTACTATATATATCTAAATTTGAAAAATATCTATTCGGGCAACGAGTTTAATGATAAAAATTATCACCAGAAGCTTCATTGTATAGAAAGAGATCGAAAAAACTTTCTTTTCTAAATACTATATATTCGACCGCACTA
>JAUBWS010058201.1:0-16142 GCA_032270445.1 Darlingtonia californica | reverse complement strand
CCCGAATATTTCCGATTTTCTGATTAAATTTCCCCGATTCTTCCCGAAATGTCTATAAAATTTTCCCGATTTTGGTACTTTTAGACTTCTTAACTGTGTGAAATCACAACTTTCACATAGTCTCTATCCGCCCCTGCGTTGTATATAGAGCAAAAGATTTTACAGTGATCAAAAAGAATCTTTTTGTATAATCTAAAATTCGAGGTCAGATAAGAAAGCTGACAATAATTTATTATACAAAAACTAGCAGCAATGTAAGCTTTATACCAGTGTTTCCATCCTGTTACATGCTAATTGTAAGCAAAGTTTTGACCTACGGGTGAAACGGGAGATTTTTTTTCAGATTTTCGAGTTTTCTTGCGATTTTCTCCTTTTACATCTGATTTTTTAATTTTTCCATAACTTTTTTTTGATTTTTTTTTGATTTTTTTCCAGACTGTATCAGTTTATTTTTGTATCAGTTTTGAACCCTGAACTTCATGCGATATACTTTTCAAGGTTAAACAGGAATTTCGGAGAATGAGATGAAGGAAACATATTAACAATTTTCGCGATAGTTCCATCACCTGGCCGCCTTCTTTTGGAAAACTATATTTTGTGGTCTTTAGTGGTTCTAGAAATTTAAGTAAGCTGTGTCTTACCTATTTACATGGAGACGGAAAAAGAAAATACTGAAAATTGCGACTGGTTTTATTATAAATTATTTCTTCGTTATTTGCTTTGTTCTGTCCAACTTGTCCCGGGACAAATTTGAATTCAGTTCAACTTAAAAATGAATAAGACGAATTTATGTACACATCACACTTTTTCCGTTATAAAACAGTACAAGTGCTGTGATTCTCTATCCTCGGATAGAGCCTATTCTCTATGCTAAGTGATGGTTTATGCCTATGTCTAAACAGTACAAGTAGAAATCCGCCTTCGGAAATATTTAAATGCCTAAGCCTTTCCTATAATTTATGCATTTTCTCTATTTTTAACGCGAGCAATTCAAAATCCAATTACAAGATTATGTAAAAACAACTTATCGTATAATTGATACACGTAGAAAGACATTTTCCTCAAAGCTACAAAGTCTGACAACTGAGTTATAATAAACTGAAAAACAACTAAAGATAATGAAAACGGCTCAATTTGCTTATTGGCTTTACCAAAATATAAAAGGTTTTGATCACAAATAGTAAGACCAAAATAAGACACTAATTAGCAACGTGAATCGTTGACAATAGGTATAGATTATGATTAATTATAAGATAATTAGCAAAAACTGGATCAGGGTTTTTACGTAATGACATGATAGTAATTTCATAGAAATAAATATAAAATTGTTGTTCATGAAAATTTACCCACCAGATAAATATTTTCTTTAGGTTAGAAAATGGGGTATTTTGTGGCTACCACTCCTGATACTATAAAAGAGAGAAAATTTTCAAAAAATAAATTTGGAAACCTAGCAAGCTGGCATTTTTTTCTGCTAAATGCAACTGCGTTCAAATTATTAAAACTTGATTCGCCATAGCTGCAGAAGAGCAGTTGACTATCAGAAGCAAACGCTTAGCACAGATACATATAACATACTTTTAACGGCAAGACAATGACGCTTGCAAACAAATGGAAGAGCAAAGTTTCTCATCTTTTTAGTACGCCTGGTTATTACACCATGTGTTCTTCAGATACAAGAATTGCTGAACTTTTCACAGATAACGTTATTAAAAATACCTGTAGTGGTACAAATCTTGGCATTGCTACCAACACTACGACCTGCATCAATAAGGGAAATCCAACGACTGACCAATATGGAGAAGACATTAAAGACCATCATGAATGCTTTGCAACAAATAAAACCATAATCAAAAATGGTGAAGTATCAAATACAAACAAATACCGCCTTGGACCAGCAAAATTGCCACAAACACATCATACCGAATTCAACCAGGACATCAACGATAAAAGCATAAATAGAAAAGACATTCAGAGCATTTGGTCCCCCCAGTTGGTTTTTCGGTGATAACTTTTGAACCAGTTAAGCTATGGTGCTGATTTTTTATGACTTTTCTCAAAATCTTTCTGGAAATATTTATGCGAAAAAAGATTTTTATTGGAGTTACTCATCTTGGGCATTAATCAATTTGTCAAAGGCAGTGTAAATGCAAAAAACGAAATCTTTGAAAACCATCAAATATAGTCATATTATATATCATTGTTTTTGTTTTTTCAAGCAGAATTCAAATTTTCGAAGTTTGTTTTGCTCATTTTCGGCATTTAGAGCATGTTATCACTTTAATGGCATGTCATTTTCAACAAATTTTAACTTTTTTCATGAAAGTTATTACTGTAATATATCGTTTTGCTGCAAATTAAATAAGGTATTCTAACTGCAATGTTACAGAAAATGAATGAAGAAATATGAAAAATCTTTTCAAATTTGAAATTTGGCAATAAAAGTTTTACGTAAATAATACTCATTTTGACATGATTTCATTGACTAATGACGTCATTATACAAGTATTGTCATCATTAAAAAATATTTCTATAGTTAATATTATTATCTGACTACAATATATACTACTTTTAAAAAGGAATAATTGCCTTTATAAAAAGAAATTAGCAGGTTCTTTTTAGGTCGAAATTGGAATAAATGATGACGTCATCCAAAAAATTCATGACGTAATCAAAAAGTTTTTTGACAAATCTTATTATTTTTAAGTTGTTGACGTTCATGCCAAGTTTCAAGTCCACATCTATTATATTAAGAAAGTTACATAGGGGGGGGGGGGGGGGACAAATGGTCCCCCATTTCAGAGCCCCTAAAAGCCCAGTTCAAATAGGGTTAACTCTATTCTACCTGGGAGATATTTTCAACCCACTATGGGTTTTCCTGAATTACTTAAAACAACAACCAATTTCATCAACATCTCATTTTCACTTGAAACTTTTTGCAAGTTTTTTATCTTACTAATGTTATTAAATTTATATTAAACATTTTTATGACGAAATAATTTTTCAATAATGGTGCCATGAAATTTTTGGCGTGCTGTAGCTCCTCAAGACTTTTTCGGTCGATATCGGTCTTTAAACGTTAGTTTTGAAAATTAGAATATTCAAATTTTTTATGACGTCAGCAAGTTTCCACGGCAATTAAAAACTTTGGTTTCATCTTATGTGGACTAACTTTGTACCAAATTTTAGGTTTCTAATATTTGTGGTTAAATGCATGTAAAAGGAAAGATAACTTTGAAAAAATGTTAGTATTGTGGCGATAAGTTTATTCTTTATCTATCATCCAATCTTGACCAAAAGTACTCAAGTTTTGCAGAGTAATGCAATAAATACGGTGCTTTTAAAGATGATTCCATCAGAATATCATTCCTTTATAAATTACCGCTACAGGAGGTATTTCAAGCTGAGAAAAGTTAGCTCATGATTCTGTGTTGCGGCTTGATCATACATTTAACTCTTAAAGGGAAAGTTTACAGATTTATTTTATGTGGGAATCAATCCCAGATCATAAAGTCCAAAAACACGGCAAGGATGTATCGAGTAATCATGGACTTTCCCTTGACTGGTCTCCTGGTTCTATTCGGTATTCTAGTAAGGGAATAAGGGAATATTCGGATCGACTTCTTGCTTAAATTTTGTTTGTGAGAACTTGGTCAAGACGACTTTTTTATTGCTGTTGATATACCTTCCAGTAGATTAATTTAACATTTCTAAATACTTGGCAAGGTTAAGTATCTTAAGTTGCCTCCTAATTCTACTGAACGCTGATCACAGCGTGAAATTCTGACGTTCGGACGCTGTTCACTGTATGAATTAAGATTATTGTAAATATTTATACAGGATAGGCATAAATCAGTTATATACATATTAACATATACACAATAAAACTGCTTTTCATATACGTCCTGTTTCAGTAAAACATTGTTCCTAAAATCATAAAAAAAATTTATTGATCTAATATCAATAGGTAAAGCGTTACAAATTATTGTACCCATAGAGAAAAAGCCTGATTTCGCGTATTTCATTTTTACATCAGGTATTTTCAATGAGATTCTATTGTTCCTAGCAGTCATTCAAAGTAACTGTTGAAGTTTTCACAAACCATTTTATCTGAGCACTTTCTTACGAGAAGAACAGAGTGTTTTCGTTTTTAGTTTTTGTCTGTTCTTTACCAAGTACATTCGTGGTAAGTTTTTCAATTGACTGGAGTTTTTTGTCTTGGGTTGCTGTTAAATTCACAGTGCAGTTGAATGTCAGACAAGGTACCTAGAATCATTCCTTTGTAAACTGTTGACTTTGGCATCGCTGTCAATCTGTTTAATTATAGATCTTATTAAACGAAGTTTTGCCATGCATTGTTTGTAAATCTTGTCGAACTTGTCCTTGAGTGATAACGTGCTATCAAGAACAGTTCCAAGGTATTTGTAAGAGTCAATTTGTTGTATGTAGGCTCCGTCATATTGAAGTTTCAACTCCTAGAAGATCTTTTAAAGACGTGTAATTTTTGATAAACTAGGCACACAATGTTCTACATATTCTACACATAATTAAAAGTAAAATATGTCAAACTTTCCGTAGGTAAGCAGACAAAATTGATTGGTTGATTTCGACAAATCCTTTTAGTAGTAGGAAAAACTGTTGCATGGAGTTTGTCAAACATTTTGAAGGCCCGAGTCTGTATTTCTCGTAGTGAGAAGCCAGTGAAAAGATTAAAACTTTGTTGGATGGTAATTCTAGACACATTTTTAATGTTTTAATGTTTAATTTTTAATGTTTCAATGTTTCTCATTATCAAATGAAACTTAGCACACTGATGCAACATGGTTCAAGAAACATTTGTACAAAGTTTCATGAAAATTGGGTCACGTGATCATGAGCTACGTAATGATGATGTCATAATAGCGAAACATCACTAAAATGACCCTCTGGACAATTTTGTGCTATTTTGAGAACAATAATCATATTCGGCATGTTTAGTTAACATATTTGTAATCTGCGTTAAATTTCCTATCGTTTGATATACAAAATAGTATTATTCAATAAATTTGTTTAAAAAGATTATCTGACATTTTTGACATCACGACAGAGTAATTCTTGTAAAAAGATTTTTTCTGATATTGATTTTATCATTTCCTACCTCGTTTTTCATAACATTAAGTTATATTATGCTAAAAATTTTCTCATTGAGTAAAAGGAAGGAAATTATTTTGCATGGGGCCATCGGCTAGATTGAAGTAGTCTCAAAACTGAAACAGGACATGGTAATTAATAATCTTTTGAAAAGTGTATTCCACAAAGTTTATTGGAAAGGATTTTCATTGGTATATCAGCTCTATAGCACGAGATCAAAAGACTTTCCTAATACTTCCCCAACGGATTAAGTTAATAAAAATCCTTTGCAGAGAAGTATTTTTCTTTTTAAACGGCACGCAGAGATTTCAGCCTCGTAGATGTTATGAATTTTTTAAGCCCATAATAGGTCAAGATGATTTTGTAATTCTTGTAAAGGCACCTTTGCTGATATTGATCTTATCATTTCCTTCCTGTTTCTCATCGCCATGAAAGTTATAAGCTAAAAATTTTCCTCATAGAGTGAAAGGGAAGGAAATTATTTGGAATGGGGCCATCGGCTGAATTGAAGTAGTCTAAAAACTGAGACAGGACATGGTAATTAATAATCTTTGGAAAAGTGTATTCCACAAAGTTTATTGTAAAGGATTTTCATTCGTAACAGCTCTATAGCACGAGATCAAAAGACTTTCCTAATACTTCCCCAACGGATTAAGTTAATAAAAATCCTTTGCAGAGAAGTATTTTTCTTTTTAAACGGCGCGCAGACATTTCAGCCTCGCAGATTTTATGAATTTTTTAAGCCCGTATTAAGAATCGAATATGTACTTAATGTAATCTCAATGCATCTTTTGTTTGAATAGAAAACACTCCTGCACAAGGGTTTTTTACAATTTTGCCCACTGCGTCAGTCCTATTGTATAACTCAAATAGCTGATTTCCGACGATCTTAATCGGTGCTAAATATACCATTGGCGTGATTTCTAAAGTACCTATTTTTAAAATTACTTTATAGACAATTAAATCATTATTTAGCTATTGTATAGGTGCTTTCTAGAAATTAAAAGATTCGATAATGCCAATTTTAGACACAACAACACGCATTTTTTACAATGATTAAGGGATCAATGGACACTAACAGAAAACCTAATTAAGTTAAGTATATGCTAAATTTTATCTTGATGTTAAATAATATAAAGCATGACATTTTCCTTCTACTTAGATTGTGAATGGTGAAGTTGTAAACGGTCAGGTGCTTCAAAGAGAAAATCAACATGGTAGATTCGATGAAAGTAACAGCTAGTAAGTTATGTCTCAGTTCTGATTGATATCCCAGTGTTCTGGGAAATCTAGACTAAATTAGGCCATGCCTCATTTGTCAATTCTTTTTTATAATTTCGACCGCCAGACTTTTCGTCCTTATGTTTCAACAACGAAAGAAGTGAGAGTCTGCATTCACCCTAACGTATTAAAAAATATAGTCTGGAATTTAGTCCAGGAGATTTCAAGGGGCTTAGTTAACCCATATGCATCAGAAATTTAATTGTTCTGAAATGTCCTAATGGATAGCAATAGTCTGATAAGCGGCGTATGTTGATCAGACTAGGTTAGAAACTATAAGTCGTGGTTCAGACGCACACCATGTGATTTTCTCAGTAAAACCCGATGCAGGCCTTTAACTAGGGCTTTGTATAGAATTGTATAGAAGGCTTTTCAACAAGCATATACTCTGTTCTTAAAAGAGCAACCGTAAAAGATCATTGAAGCTTAGATTGCTCCAAAAACTAAGAGCAAGCTAAGAACGTGCTTAGGCTTAGTAGTTCACTTCTTAATAACTAAATACGGGAAGTTCATTTATGACTCAAAAAAAGTGCATCATTAAGGATATTACAATTCAGCCTGGTCGCACGTGATAAAAAATGTTGATACTGGATTAGATAGCAAAAAACATGTTTTTGTGGTCATGGAAATAGATTAAAATACAAAATCAAATATGTTGAGATTGGGACTCGGTAACAAAGTCCAACTTTTATCAGTGAAGAAAAATTATAAAAGAATTAGAAATCACCTAAAAATTTTACTCAAAAATTGCTTACGTCAACAAAAATACAAAAAATTAGATTTTTGCTTATAAAATAATGACGTCAACAAAAATCCAGAGTTTTGTTTTATTTTCTTAGCTGCATTATGATTTTACACTTTTGGAAAAAATTTGAGGTCTCTATCGTTTTTCAAACTTAGGATATTAAATGTTTAAGTTATTTGACGTCATCAAAATAGTGGCAAAAACAGGTTATTTACTATTTACTCAATATCAGCATGATTTTGAAAATGCAACCAGGCTGAATCGTAATCTCCTTATTGAAGCGCTTTTGTTAGCCATAGCTGAACTTCCTGTATTGAGTATTCAGGATTGCCTTAAGTGTGATGAGAACGGTTTTAACGAAAGTCATTATATTTTGCGAGTTTGTGTTTGGGAAAGGTCAGGGAGCTGGTGTAAAAAAATCTGGTTTTTAAAACATTTTTAGCGGATTTATTTTTAAACCTTCACAAATCTTTATTGATGTGAAGATCCGGAAAATCTCTACTGGCTGATCTAAAACTACCTATTAGGGATTTCAGGGGGTTAATTATTTCGAGCAACCTGTCACCTTGTCAAAATCAGGAAGAATATCACTTTTTTCAAAAATGTGAATAAACGATACCACTGGAAAGCTCTTCAAAAACCATATAGAAGACATTATGCTAATAGTCGAATTTGATTCAGATTTTGAAAAAAAGTAACCTTAAATTACCACTTGAAAAAATTGATAAAACCTCATTCTTTTCTAGTTCAGTTAACTGTTTGCCTATATTCACCCAAAAGCCATCTATTCAGCTTTTTTAGAGCTTTCCAATGATATATATGAAACTAATTTTTGTAAAAGTTGAAATTTTAGATTTTTCAAGCTCCTTACAATTTTGCCTAGAGAAGCCATATTTTTGGGCTGGGGCAGCCATTTTTGTGTTCACAAGTTGGCCAGTACATAATTTTATATTCCCTGCTCGTATTCTTTCCATTTCATTCATTTTCACTCATTCCGCATGTCGCCAATTTTTTTTTACATCTGCTCCCTGACTATCTGTTTATGTTGAGAAGATAATACGACCTCACAAATAGAGGACAAAAAATTCAGAAGTTAGAACAACTATGTTTAATCAAATTAATTGAGGCTCAAGTTGAGCAAATAACTAAGAAATATTGCAACTGGGAAACATTTATCTACATATAAACATATGTCAAGAAAATCCTCAAAAGTTGACATTTTTGCCGTTTTTGCCAAATCTTGTCAATTTTGGACGCTAATATCTCAAAATCAATACAAAATTCGGATGCAATCTTAAAATTCCTACTCTATATTTTTGGAGAGAAGTTCGTTTTCTATAGGAAATATTTAAAACTTCATAATTTGTGAACATTCTGTATTGGTTTTGCCTCTAACTACCTCTAATTTTAGCTTTCCATATTAACAGAACCACTAGGGGTGCGTCTGACAAACACATTTTCTAGTTTCTAACCATATAAAGTATCTTCTTAAAGGAATTAGAGTTTTGCAGTTTATCGGTTAACTTAACCTGTTGGTTGCTCCTGGGCTTGTAGTACATCGTTTGCCTTTATATTAGACAGGTTGAGAACTCAGCCAAGTCCCATGTAAGGTTTCCAGCTAACACTTCCGACTGAATGTCCACATCTATCAGTAAGATCAGCACTCCTACCCTGGGAAAGGAGGATATAAATACGTTCTGCGCCTACTCGACGTATCCGAAAAATACATTGATGAAGTACCTTATAGACTATACTACAGTATAACCTCATTGCATTTCTAGAATCTACACAAAATGTGCTTAATTTTGCCAATTTAACCTTGAAATTTTACAAAGGAACATAAATCATCCATTTTAACACTGTTCATGTGTGATTCAAAACTACTCAAAATAGAATAAAAAATAATAAATAGTTTGGTGGTTAGGAGAGTTCTTCAAACTTCAAGTATACTTTTTTCCATTACATTTTGGACAAATTCCGAAGTTTTAGACAGGTTTCCAAAGATTATATCCCTTTGGTACATATTTCGATTTCACAATAGGTTGTTTTAACTTACAAAACGTAAAATGGACATTGAAATAAAACAAAAGCAACGTATGTTTAACTAACACGAATACCACGGCAGTGAACAATTTAAAGAAATTGACGGGTGTGCCAACAAGGGTCGAAAAACTTTATTATAGAGTGGCCATTTTTGACGTTTTTATATGCCATACGGTTTTTGAAGGTTCTTAATAAGAGTATTTTTGGAGATTTTCCTCCAAAATTTGCCAAAACCCTTTGCCCGCGGCCAAAATAACTCTAAAAATACTTATGCTTTAGATTTGAAACTTTGCAGTAATTAACAAAAACCTATTAGGCACATTTCCCGAAAATTTGAAATAATAATCTCAAACAACTAATTAATTATGCATAATTATGTAACACAATGTGCCAATTTACAACCTTATCCAAAACAAAATGATCAGAACTTCAACTATACTAATAACTTTTGATAAAATAATGATATTAACTTGAAACTTTCACAGAATGTTTAATTAATCAAAAGAAACATGCCGAATGTAACATGTTTTTTATCTTTCCTTTTGATATGTAGAATATCTCGTCTAGAAGGACAAAAGAAAAGCCTAATTAAATCTCCTCGAAGAAACCATTATTTTCCACATCCGAAGGTTCAATTAACGTAATTAATATAATTACTACTGTTATTGTCAATTATCTTGAAAGACTTGAAGACTTTTTATAATTGCACTAATTAAATGTAACTTGATTTATCTCTAATTGCCCCTGCATATTAGAGTCAATTAGCCATACTTTCATAGCGACTATACATCTTTTACACGTTTAAATGGTGTCCAAGAAAAATTCTACCCGTGATTTAAAAACAGCTATAACTTTTTATAAATCTAACACATTTTAGCGATTTTTATATCATTGGAAAGGATTGATTTTAAGCTTTTCAAAAATAAA
The DNA here is from genome assembly GCA_032270445.1 of Darlingtonia californica. Classification (NCBI taxonomy): domain Eukaryota; kingdom Viridiplantae; phylum Streptophyta; class Magnoliopsida; order Ericales; family Sarraceniaceae; genus Darlingtonia; species Darlingtonia californica. The sequence continues at coordinate 6,016 of JAUBWS010058201.1, read as the reverse complement.
AGTTTCACTCTTTCACTAAAAGTTTTGTTAAAGAAGAAATTAGCAACGTTGGGAAACATGTTGAAAATTTATGTATAAATCAAAAAGATACTTTCAAAGTTTTCACCATACAAAGAAAATTTTGAAACAAATAGTGTAACTAGCGCGATATCTGACTCTATTTGAAAAATCCCTAGGGATACTTCAACACCACCCTCGCCAATCTCGCTCAATGCAACAAAGGATGCTATTAAAAGTACGCCTATTAACGATTTAAATCATCAATTATCTTCTATCAGAAAACAAGCTGCCAAAAGTGTCATGATAATAAGAAAGTCACTACGCGTACGCTTGAGCCAGCGTCTTTAAAACAGAAATTAAAAAAGAGAAATCTGACTGCAAAGTAATTATCATAATCAACCGCACTGATAACGGAAAAGCGTCTCTAAAAATAAAACATTTTAACAAACATCTGAAAGTACTCAAGTTGGATATCATGGATAACGATAATGTTAAAGAAAAATATCTTGGTAAGAAGGGATTATATTTATCTGCAAAGGGTTAAGGAAAGTTTGCAAAAAACACAATGAATCTGTTAAATTGACATCAAGAGGTATGCAAGAAACCTAGAAACTATCACAAACTAGAAAACTTGAGGTCAAATTAACACATAATAATTTTTCAACCCTTAAAGTGCATACAAGTAAAATCCGACCCTTACAGTGCATTTTCCAACACCGAAATACATACCCTTAAGGGCAGCACATCCCGTAGTCGAAACCATATGAGTGCCTGTTTTAGATAAGCATGCCCCTCAGAAGACGAAATTGGGGAAATGAAAAACCCCACATGAATAGTACCATAAAAAAGGCTATTATGAAACGTTCTCAGTTGCAAAATACTTTTAGAAGGACAAAGTCGCCTTCTGATTGATGGACTTTTCCTATATTGTTATTTTTAGTAAGAGTGAAAGATGGTTGTTTTAAATCAAACGCTGACAATTCTTCCAAAAATAGTGGCCGATTCGAATCATTCGTTGTGGCCACACTTACAATGATCACATCTGCCGCATACTTGATCAGATTTCACCTGTGGAATTTAGAACCGACCGACGAATATAGTGTAAGATGTCCTGAGTATAATTCCTTAATTCATCGCATTTACCATTACGTCGTGATTACAGTATCCCTCGGTAACTCATTGGTCATTATATCTTCACTGTTGGTGTACTATGTGGTCTGGCCAAAGGAAATGCAAGCAATGCGAAGGAGAAGGAACGCATTAATCCCGTTCTTTTTCGTTCAAATGTTCTTCCTGGCGACTGCTACCCACAGAATCCTGTTGACTTTTGTGACTGGCGAAACAACACATTTTGTCGTCATGGTTTTTTTAAATATGGTATCTATATCGCTGTCCTTAGTTTTGGTAGGATCCTTCTATTATGTATTGTGTTTTGGCAAATCATCGGGGAAAACAAAAGTCAGTGATGTGAGTTGTATGGAAAAAGGTTTTGATTACCAAACGCTCGACTCAACGAAGAATTGAAGTAAATACGAGTAAGTCAAGCAAGCTAGAAAAAAGATAAAAGTCACTTAATTTCAGTATCAAAATAACGGCTTACCTCTTGATACATTATCATCTGTCACAAAAAATAAATCATTCTAATGAGCTTCTTTTATAAGATTCGTGATCTCGTTACATGAACATCTGTAGGGACAAATAAATTCAAACTCGAAAAAGATTCGGTCAGTTAGCTAATTGCTTCGAGTATAGCAATCTTTTGTTTTATGAAAAGATCAATAAAAATATTGCCAACTTTTTCGAGTTGATTATAATGGTCTCAAGAAGAATAAAACAGCCTGAAAGCTGTGAAGACAGCAGCGTAAATGCCTTTTTTAAAAGCTAGTAGTAGTATATATATTTTGTCGCTTAAAAATGAAAAACTTGCTTTATCATCGCAACGAAGTCATTAAGTGACACATTAGATGTATACTCGCTATGAAAGTAGCTAATACGTGTCATATATTGCATAGTGTATAAGTGTATAATTGAATAAAAATTCCGGCTCAATATGTTTTTGATTTATATGTCCTTATTTTGAGTAAAATTCTAGCCTTGGTTTTCTTGTAACGAGGCTCTGGTAAAAAAATCATATTGTTGTCTAGTTATTGAAGATTTTTAAATATTATGCCTCTAAATTGTTTTGTATACCTTATCGGCCATTTTTACGCCGGCCCTAATTCCGCCATTCCCGAACTTTAGCATAACGCCATATAGGGCCGTGTTTTACACCAATTGCAGAAATAAAGGGGGAAATAGTTAATTTTTCATTATGTTTTACAAGAAATCTTTAAAAATTTATTACTTCGTTTTTCATCATAGAATGTGCATAGTTATCATATATAATAATTTTATTCATAAATATTCGTTTTTTTCTAAACAAACGAGCCTTTACACTGTTCACCAAAAAAATCATGGTACAAAACTAACGCCACTTTTCGTGATAATTAACAAACTTTTGGCCCTAATAACGCCGGCCCTTTTTACGCCGGTCCTTTTAACGCTGGAGGCCAAAAATTACCGCCATTTAGGGCCGGCGTAAAAAGGGCCGATAAGGTAGTTAAATATGTTTTGAGTACAGAATTTGATTATTTTGTATTACTAATTTCTTATGTACATTTATTTATTTGTATTTTTAGTTTTTTTCTATATGATTATTTTGTATCATTAGTGTCTAGTGCATTTAATTAATATTATGATTACAAACTATTCCATTGAAATGTAAACCGATTCAACCCAGATATAGCTGTAATTAATATTATGATTACAAACTATTCCATTGAAATGTAAACCGATTCAATCCAAAAATAGCTTTATGCTCCAGGAATGAGATGCAGGACTAGGCTGGCGACATTAGCATTGCGCTGTAGCAAAATAAAAAATTGATACATGGTACATAATACAACCTTTCCTTTTCTTTCCTTTAGAATTGTGTGGACCTTTTTCTTCAAATTTGATTTTTAGTGGGCGAACGCCACACCTGCCCTCCACTCCTAGGCATCTGGCATAGCATCCCTGCCACTCTTTTCCTATCGCTTTTGCTTCTAGAGCATATATTAACCTTTTAGGAAAGCAACGCCTATAGAATAAAACTCTTTTGGGATGTCTGAACGAAGACATTTTGCCTGCCAGTGCAACTGTAGTTCAAGGCACGTCTTTACGCTAACCGTAATCTTTCCCGTACAGACCAACTAAGAAAAACGTATCAAATATATATTTCTAATTCAAAAAAAATGATTTTTTTTTATTTGTGATTCTTCGGTCTTGTTTTTCATGTTGCTAGAAAAAGTGAATAAAAGAAGTTTCTGGACAGGGAAAAAATAATGACAATAACATAAATGTTGAATGATAGGAATACTGGGGTGTGCAGAAATGTAAAAAAGCTATAGTGTGTGTTAGTTCTGGAGAAGAAAAAGTTTCTCGAGTTTGTTTTTTGTCCTACTCTGTGCCATTCTCATATAGACATTTGAAACTCGAACGAATAGCGACGACGGAAATACAGGAGTCAAGTCGTGAATCCTTGTAAAAATAATTGCATAGTATGATTTGATATTTTGCTGTAACATCGCTTTCCACCAAACTATTTTTCCTCCTTGAGTTAGTGCAAGAAAGGTGAAAAATTTGCATATATACCCAGGCTACATTTTTAGTAGACCCTTATAAGGAAATCGAATCCTTAAAGAACTCGTACCGATAATGCACCATTACTGTAATAATTGAAATATACGTTAGTTGTTATAATGATACGCTAACGTCATGGTATATGAATGGTATTGAAAACAATACAGATTAGGACAAAATTCGGGAGATGTCAAATTCGATCCCAGCGCAACTTTTTCGCTTTTTTGATATCGCTCGAACTAATCAAACTTGATCTACTGCTACTACCAGTTTTCTTTTCTGGTCATCAGTGTTATAAAAAGAGAGAAAAATATTGGGGGATGTTTAATAGGTAGATAACTTGTTGAAAAGGAGAAACCCTTCCCGTCAATCTTTATCCGTTATTCTACATGTGTTAACACTGATTCTAATGAATAAACACAATTTTATATTCAACCTAATCAACTACATCTATGTCAGCCGTTTTCGCGGTTAAGTTGGCTTTCGGAACTTCAACTTTTCCGCCGATCAGGTCAAATTCACATTTTCGTCACATATACTTTCGATATTGAAAAGTCTCTTTAGCACTTAAGGAAAGGTCCTATTTCCCATTATTCGAGTTTTCTATAGAAACGCTTGTTACAAGTGTTTGATTAAGCAAGCAAAGTAGTGTTTCGATTTGCCGTTCTTCCAAACACTTGTAACAAGCGTTTCTATAGAAAACTCGAATAATGTGCGAAATAGGACCTTTCTCATACTCTTAGACGGGCAGTCATCAATTGCAGACGTTAGCTTAACAATTTTAGTACTGTCGCTTTTTTTCAAATTTTTATTATTTACAAAGTTGATATATTCAAATTTTAAAAGGTGACAAAAAATATGTCTCATGCTGTTTGAAAGCTCTTTTGAAGCAACATTTTCAGCTTCTCAGTCCTTATGACAGAGTTTAAGGATCTATGATTCAAGTTCTTAGTACCGTTAGTATCAACTTCTATCATATTTTTACTGTGTTATCAGAAGATTTGTACTTTGCTAGAGAGCCACAACACAAGCTATGACAATGGCATATAACGATTAGTAACAACAAACATGTACCTATCGTTTCAATGAAAAGGGCAGCGATTGCTTGAGTAGGATACTGGAAGCAAAATGCTAACATTAATGTTTGGATCGATGTGATAGAAAAATATATGTAACTGCATATAAACGGTACTAAGGCGTGTTTCCTCTTCAGAGCTCTCTCAACTCGCGTCGGCCAAGCTACATAGAAGGTAAGTATGGTTAAGAACATTTCAAGAATAAAACAAGTTAGCATTGATACTAAAGTGAACTGTGAAATGCGGTATTTGATATAAACCCCTTGAAAATCAGTCTTTCCATAGGGAAAATTTCGTTCCTTGAAATCCCATTGGACCAAAATAACGAAATACCACGACCATCTGACAAATGCAGTTGTCGCCACAATAAACAACACATATTTAAATCTTTTGAATGTATCTTCGTTGTCACTCTTAATTTCTGTAGGACTATCGTTCTGTTTCATTTTCCTGCAAGAAAATGAAATAATACGAATCAAAAACATCATAAAAGCAGAAAAACAGTTTGTTTTAATGTAGCTAACCAGTTGTAGTCATCATCAGAAAACCCTGGTCTGGAAGTCCTATGACCTATTGTTCGCACTTTTGAACGTTGAGTACAAGAAAACGGCATACTTTACTTTCCGGACCCGGACCCGGACCCGGACCAGGACCTTTAGAAAAACCGGACCCAGGACCTTGAGAAAAACCGGACCCAGGACCTTTAGAAAAACCGGACCCTTGAGAAAAACCGGACCCTTGAGGTATTTTCACATCAAAAAGTCCGTTTTGAATGGAATTTTGTACCTTAGGTAATTAAAGGGTGTTGATTTCAAAAATGATGTTTATTTTTCAATTATGATACCAGAAATACCTGTTTTGAGGTTTCTTTCGGTAAAACAAAAAAAGAACTATCCATTTGAAATTTCCATAACTTAAAAAGCCTTCTTTGCAACTTGCAAGATATCAACTAAAATTACTTTTAAAAGCCAACAAAAAATAATAAACATATGGTATTGAGTATTGACAGCTATTTTTTAATTAAATTTTTTTTAACCTCGTTTGTTTAAACAGAAATAGGATGGACAACAATGTGAATATTAATTTAAAAATTGTGACCGTGATCGCTAATCCATGACCCGAAAAGGTCATTCGCACTGGGCGAAAAGTCAAATTTCCTAATTTGGGAAAGCCCGGAAAAGCTCTGGAAAGGTACAGAAAATATGAACTTTTCTTCGATTTCCAGTTAAAAAAAAGGCCGACTTTTACCGAACCTGGAAAGTTGGAAATGTGACCTTTTT
>JAUBWS010058190.1:0-16148 GCA_032270445.1 Darlingtonia californica | reverse complement strand
GTAGATTCTCAACTACATGCCTGGACTCGTCTTTCTCCTCACTTTAGAAATGAGGTGAAAGACGAGACTCTCATCTAAAAGAGAACCTACTTCTCGTTCATAGTGTAAGGGCTTGCCACAACTTCTATTGGGCTTTTCCAGAAAAAAACCTTATACCATATGTTGAGGATATCGGGCGTCCAGGGGGTGCTCATTGTCACAAATTATGGATTTCCAGGGGGTCACACATGTCAAAATTGACAAAAGAGTGGATTTCCAGGGGGTCTCGATACAAAATTAGGACAAATCCAGAGGGTTGAGTTACTAATTTTGGACATCCAGGGGGGTGATGATATTCCCATGTAAGTCCATATCCTCAACATAGGGTGAACAATTTATTTCTGGAGAAGCCCATTGCCTATTACGTTATAACAGGTTTTTTGGTGCTATAATAGGTTGCAGGTAATTATATAGGAAACAAGAGGCAAGTTTGTACCTTCACTGATGTAAAAAAAAAGTCTTTCTCAACATCTGATAAACCTTCTTCCATAAGCAAACTTGCATTAACTTGGATTTTGATTTTACCAACACTTGCCACTTGTTTTCCAACAGCAGGGACCTTCTTCGCCACCATTGCCATACTATCTGTTTCTAAGAACACTGTACCTCCATTGGGAACAGCCAACAGTGCAAGTAAGCCGAAAAGAGAATTCATTTGGTATCTTGCTTTCATGATTTGTTTCTGCACCTGTTAATTAGAATAATTCCGCCCCTTAAATTGGATGTAACCAAATGTTCAACCCCAAACTACCCAACAGGGACGGATACAGACTCTTCAAACCACCATGTGAAAATCCCGAACTTTTCCGATTTTCTGATTAAATTTCCCCGATTCTTCCTGAAATGCCTATAAAATTTTCCCGATTTTTGTAATTTTAGACTACTTAACCGTGTGAAATCACAACTTTGACATAGTCTCTATCCGCCCCTGCCCAAAGCCTGAAGCTAGAGCGGATGTGAATGTTAATTGACTAATCGGATGGGTATCGAATTGTTGATTTTCTGGAATTTGATTCATAGAATTGCCAACTTTTATACAATTGCTTCGCTCGTGTGTCTCCTCTCCCCAAAAATTTTGTGTCCAAAGTTCTTTATTTAAACTTTTCAAAAATATCTAAGTCTTTAGATGTTGTGGTATATTCCAGCTAATATTTCCCAAAGCCTCTAAACAACCTGATCATTCTGAAGGACTTACCACAGAGTACCGACATTTCTAAGATTTACGTATTCAATTAAGAACAATTTCATTTAAACACTTCTTTAAATATTGTCTTTACCCCGTTTACCCCAGTCTACCACGTCTCTCTCATACATTGTGGACAGTTGTGAGCCTTCAAAAAGCGAATGTTTGAAGACGCAGGGTAGAACTAGTTTGTGAATAAAAAATCATGAAATTTTTATGTGTTTCATTTAATAATTATGTCCTCGATTGTTTGTTTACAGCTTGGGAGTTCTCTCAAATTGTGTTCGATGCATTTTTAGCCATGTTTGCGCTCAGAAAAACTTACTCAGGAAACTTACCTCTGAATCATTCTTCCTCGCTAGAGAGTTCAATGCCATTAGATTAGTATCATTCTTTTTGGTAACGTCCAACATCAAGGCACTCGCCTCCATGGATTTAGCTATCATGTTTGAAACACCGGTAACTGTTGCCGACAATTGAGCTTGGGATAATGAACGGACATCCTTTGTGATGACAATGATATATGAGTCAACATTATTGATAACTCTCTCCTGGATATCGGGTGACACTTCCTCTGGAATTTTTAAGATTCCAGCCATTGTTCCGATAAGTAGATCTAATGTGTGTGTGTCGTTGATTGCGATGTCTGATATAAACTTGAACAAATCATTTCGCAACTGCAAATAAAAAAGATGTTTTCTAGATTTATTAACGGAAAGAAATAAATGCTTTTATTTTTATCCAAGACAGTCTTTGCAGATCTTCATATAGTGCTATCATTGATGGTTCTGCCTTTCTGGAAACACATCAGGCAACCATGCAGAATTAACAGCATTTGACCAAACTCACTACCAAAATCCCTGTAAGGGAGCCGATTTCAGGATTCAGGGTTTATGCTTCTTGTGCCTTAACATAATCTAATGTAATGTAATCAAAAGTTTTAAGTCATATGGGGGTTCCGTCTTTTGTGGTTGGTTCCTTTCCTCTCCGACGCAATAGTCACTTTGATTTGGAATACCTAAACCTTGATTGTAACAATGATTGGTGAACTACGAAATCAACGGTAAGAGGTCACTTCACTACATATGTCGCAATGGCCAACTCGACCTCGCAACCATCGAAATCACGAGCCAGAAGCCCTTCATTTACCGAAATAAAGCTTACTCTTATTCTCAGCATATCACTGTCAATCCTCGCTTGCAATTCTTCCTTTGTCATATTTGTCGTGATGTTATCTTGACGAGGAGCATTGGCAAGTGACGCATATGATGATAAAACGCCCGTCAGTCCCAAGATGTCATTGCTTTCCTTAAGATCTCTGACATCGCTTTTTGTTTGGTTTATTATGGCTCTGATACTCATGAGTGTAGTATCAATGTTAGATGGTAAGTTAACCTAAGAAGAGAATTAACCATTAAAAACAGGTATGCACAGTACTAGCTAAATTCAAGCCAATCTTGTCAGCTTACGATCGCCAAAGAAGGGCGATGTTACAATTAGGAAGCAACCAAGTCGCCTCCCATCTATGGCTAAATTTTCAAAACAATAACAAAGCTCAACAAACGAAAAAAAGCAATACGCGAACGAATATTTGGCTAGCGAGACAACTCTATTTATTTCTCGAAAAAAACAGCAAATTGTTTCTAATATGATGATAAAAATTATTAAAAATTAATTTGATTTTCCTCATATCTTAATGATTACTTCAATTCAACCGACTCAACCAATCCCATGTAACAAGACCTATTTTTCCGAATACATCATAAAATAGGTCACATGACATCCAGATTCGGCCCTTACCGTGGCATTCATGGCAAAAACTGTAACACTATCAAGCTTGTCGATGACATCCACATAAACTGTCTGTATGAAGTTGTTATCCGGATCTCCTGCTTCTAGAGTCTTGTTGCAATGAGAAATGTAGCCCTGACAAAGTATCTTTTTAACGCTATTCTTTACAGTATAGAAGCGATAACTTAATGGTAAGTTGGTGTCTTCCCAGCCAGTGCAGTTCATAAGGAACTTATCCTGTAGTACAATGCCAGACAATGGATTTACAGTGCAGCCATCATGGGTAACCAAATTTCCTAAAATATTAAGTTTGATGTGTGTGAACAGTTTGTTACGTCACCTGTCGCTCATTACCGTTAACGTTGTGATGAGTACTGTTTTTACATGAAATGAAATAGAAGGAGAACCAAAAAAGTGACTAAGTTCAAAAGTCGAATGAATTATGTCAAAAAAAGTAAGAGTTTAAAACCCTCTTGGGGCGTTGAGGGCTACATAATCGAATGAATCGTGTCTAAAACTAAAAATCGAAACCATTTCCTGAGGTGGTGTTAAAGTTGTGTATATAAAGTCTATTTCAAAATACCTGAATTAAATATTTGGAATATTTTGCGAATATGAAAAAACGTTTGAATATTTTTCTTTCATGCAGATTTATGACCAAAAGTTTAGAGGTCATTGTCGATATTTTTTGCTGTTTTTTGCCCTTTTTTACTGAAAATGTGAAACATTTTTATTGCTTCATTTTTTCATGTTTATTTTTTTGTTGTTGAATACTTTGATATAGCTTAATGTTCCACTCCGCAATATCTTTCCGAAGTAAAAATAATTTTTCAATTTCATTCAGTAGTTAAAACGTTGTATAAGCTTTTTTTAATTCTAGTTTCAGGGGTATTTTGAAATATACCTTGATTTCTTATCTCTGATGAAGGTTTTTAACGTCAAAAGGAAGGGAGAGTCGTAACGGCAAAGAAAAGCCTGATAAAGTATGTCTAAACAAGTAAAACATTTTGCCCAAAAAAGCAAAAATCAGAAAAATCAGCAAATGTATACAATAAGGCGTGATATCGAATTATAAATATCGCTTTCTCACCGATAGCATCTTGATAGGTTCCTTTGTAAGGAGGCGTATTCACATAGAAATTTAGCGAGGAGAGCCCGTATACGGTTGGCGATCGATAGACCTTTAATATCAACCGGTAGTGCTCGTTTGGCTCGTATTTATGTGGAAGAGCACTATAGAACGCTGTGTTCAAGGGCGTTTCTAGCATTGACGAGAGATTGGATGTAGGTACATCATAGCAATTGGAGTGTAATGGACACTTTTGAAGGCTCCATTCGTAAGTGACTTTTCCAAAGCAGGAACCATCATCAACGCATTGGCCCTGCAGCACACTTTTCTCTCCGTGCGTAACAACAGAACCAGCGTTATTGATAGGTCTAAAACATAAAGCATTTGTACCATTTATCATTGGTTAGTTTTTCGGATCTCATTTAACCCTTTAAGTGCCGATTACCGTTTTTGCAGGAAAAACCCTATGCGGTGGAGTGTTTTCTCAATATTTTAACATACTGGCACTTAAGTGTCCTAGCTAGCACTTAAAGGGTTAATAACATAAAGCATATTTTCTGCCTAAAGCCTGATTAACAAAGCATTACATTTTTCTCATTTAGAAATGATCACAAGTGCAATAATCCTTTTTTATAGAAGAATTATGCGCTTAGTTATATGTTCAATTCCACAAATATTGGTCAAGCGCAACCCATCATGTTGTGATGATAATGAAAACAATGCATTTTTAGGGAAAGATGCAGTCCACAGAGACTTTAAAACATGTTCTTAACGGCGGACGCAGAAGTATGTCACAAAAGTATGTATGCAAAGAATATGTGATTTCAATAATTCTTTATTTCTGCTTTGGACGTGACAAACTTCTGGATTTGTTGTTCATGGAACACGCTTATTTTCAGTTGAAAATATGTGACGGTCTATGGGAAAAGAGGGGTTGGACAATTATATCGCGATCATAGTCCACCCGCTGACAAAATCACTAAAAAACGTCTGCGGAGGAGGTCATTTCTTTTTAAGCGATGCGCACATTGCGTGTCGCTTAAATAGAAATGTACTCCTCCATAGACGTTTTTTCAAGATTTTGAGAGGTAAAGAAGTAAATTACGGTTGGTTTATACCCCCTTTTCCCATAGACCGTCACATAAACTTAACTATATCTATCTTAACCTCCTTTATTTAAGAAAATAGGTAGCAAATTCGCCCTCGTTCAATCTTGAATGTTTCTTTGAAAAAAAATATCTTACAAGATAATGACATTTGGAGGGTCCGCTGAAATCACGGTCAACTTCTGTGTGAAAACTGTGGATCGTGGTGCATTTTCTGGGTATGGTGAATTAACAACTAAAATGATCTCCACACTATAAAAGTAAATTATATAACGCAATAGAGTTTCAATAGTCTTCTTAGAATTATCAAATAAGCTATCGTCATGTAGCAGCGGTCCTACTTTCTTTGGAACACCTTTTAAAAGCCTCTTGGACTTGAACAGCAAACAGGTTAAGAAATCTATAACTAGGAAAAAACATTTTAACCCATAACCTGAGTCTTATTTTGAGATCTAATATCTCTAAAACTAAGATTTCAGAGTCTGGGACCCACTTCCTTTTGCAGAGAATTTTTTAAGTAAAAAATACCTAGCTCTTGTGCAACTTTATAGAGACATACACGCAAACTTTGTGAATTTGGTCTTGCTTGCTTTGATTGCCTGGGAATATTGAGTTGACTGGAGCTATTGTTTTAGGCGTAGGCAGGTTCATCAACTTCGAGAGCCTTACCTTTGGTCTGCGATCATTTTTCCTGTTTGCAATGTTAAAGCAATTTCACTTGTCGTCGATGTAAGTCTTCCTGGTCCAGTTCCATAGCATCCACCCGCACTCTAAAAGATCAAGACGAATCCGTAAATGCAACATAATACACGCTTTTTTATAAGAATGAAAAAAAAAATTGACCAGGCTCAAAATATCCTTAAGTTTGCCTGCCTTTCAGCCTAAATCACTCTTAGGATAAGACCATGGACTTATGAACGACATACGTAAATAGTAACGATGAATCATCAAGTGTATTACATGATTCAAATTAAATGTACATCTACAACAGTAAAAAACGATAACTGTGTATTCAAACAGAGTCTTAAGCTAAGCGTAAGTACCTGAGCTAGTGTAATTGTCGTAGGACTTGGTTGTACAACGGGTATGTTGCTAAGATCGTTCATGTCAAAATCAGGATCACTTGGCGCTTTGCATAGAAAGTAAAACTGCACTCCACCATTGCCGTCCAGGTCTCCGGATCCACTCGCATTAACGATGTTCTAAAAAGAAAACAAAAGATGTGAAACTGGACAAACTTTTGAATAAAATTGATGATTTGATAAATCAAGTATCCATTATTATAGTTTTTCAAAGCTACGAAATTACGTAAATGTTTATAAAAAGTAAACATGACCCGGCTTCCCACCTAAGTTTCGACTTTCTAGAATAATAGTTCACAGCGGAACGGGGCAAGGGACGACCCAGTGTGCAATATTTTGTTTCTGTTTTGATTGGTTGATGTTTTGTTAAAATTTTGCGCGAAATTTAGAGGGGAATTTGATAAAATTCCGAGTTTCAATTCATTAACAAAAATTCGTTTCTTTAACTTTTTTTGTTTCGCATTTACTGGATTTGTAAAGCGTTCTCGCGCAAACTGTCTCGCGTATAAAAGATTGTGAAGTAGGCTAATCTGGTACTGCGTTTGTATTGCAAATGGTTGAAACAATTGCTTACATTTCTTGTATTTCCAATTCGACTGAGTTCCCCTCCTTGTATGGATGCGACCAACGGAGTATGCACGATTTTCAGGTAGCCACACTCTACTGATTTGAATAGCAGATTCAATTTCATTCTAATGGTGGCGCAGAGTTTATACATTCCATATTCCAATGTATGTGGTGGTGTGTAAATCTCAGATCTGGTGCTGTCGACAGCCGTTACTGGCTGATCCAGAAGATCACCTGTGGTCATAGTCCAATTTAAAATATATGGTTTCTCTTCGCAATCGACCACTATGGTAGTTTCAACACGCAATGTCTTGCTCTTATAGACTTCAACTGGTGAATCGTACGGCCCAACACCTTTTTAAATAAACATTAAGAAATATTAATTACAAGTTTCTTCTCAGCCTCCGTCGCGCAATGCTAGTAAATTAATCTTACACGTAACCTGCTGCGTGTGTTATACACAGAAGTATCCAAGGAGCCCAAAACACAATATATGTGTTCTTTTCTCCATGACTGCCAATTGTACAAAAAATCTAGCAAAGGCAAATGGTCTTAAAACCTTTTCTCCGAACACGTAAAAATCTAAAGGCACTAACCATAAAACACTTACTCTTTTTATTTAGCGGACATTGAATATTTCCAGAACACCCGTAGCTATATTTTCCAGGAGACTAGATTTTTAGACCGAGCACATAAAAAACTAGTAATCCAAAACACATAAAAATAGCGAATCTTTATGCTAGTAGACAACAAATGGTGTCAGAACACGTCCAAATTCTTCAGGAAACCGAATAATTTTCGGCCGAACACCTCAAATCTTTTAGCGAAGTACTTTTCGAAATATTCTTCAAACACAGCAGTTTTTAGAAAATAAATGCCTTCAGTTGCAAAACTGCCTCGATTGTTACTCTCGTATACAACACACACTTATACGTTGTCTGGATTCTAGGGGTATCTCTATTGGTGTCAAATTGTCTCATAAAGAAGAAAGAAATAATTTGAAGCTAAGAGACTACTTAGTTCTTGGGTAATTAATCGACAGCTATTAGCCTAACGTGAACGTGAACATGAACCCTAGCAATACACGAGCTAGCGGGTGTTTGTTAATTCAACATGCGCGCGCAGAAATGGAAGTAAATTTAGTTTTGCCAAAACTTATAAATCTTTTAAAGAAATATACATGTCCCATGGGAGCAGAGGTATAATCATGAACATAGCTTTATGACTTCTTTTTTGCGCGCGCACACAGTTGTGAACCCGTGTATTTTTATTTAGAATTGAGGGGTTTATCAAGTGCAATATTGAACCGAAGTCATCATCCCAATTCGGAGCAACAGTTTAGGTCTTACTATACTATGACGTATGTCTGCGTATATTTACAGTTAAGATCTCACTCAAAGAGTATATTACCTAAGATAGTAATTCCTGGTGGATTGCACGGCATGTCGATGATTGACTGCACGATATCTTCTGTTTGGCTATGAACTGAGTTGTCCCCAACAAATTTTATAGCTACGTCTCCTTCTGCAAAGGTTTCCGAAAGTGTAGCCTTATGTCTCCCATTAACTACTTCGAATGTCAAAGGCACCTTGATTAGGTTTGTGTGTGAACATTGACCAGTACCATTAAAGTAGTAGTATTCTTTGTCAGGTAATATAAGCTGAATACAGGAGTCCGCACCGTGACTATCAAAGTATACACTAAATTCTGATGGGTATCCCAAAGGCATGGCATATTCAAATTCCAGCTCTAAATTACTGATGCCTTCCTTGGTACACAATTCTTGTAGTCTTGTGTGATTAGACAGCTGATTTGTCAAAGTCAACGTAACATTGAAACAATGCGGTGTCTGTTGAATGATTGGGCTGCTAAAGGTGTTTGTTGTTGTTTTTGTGTCGTTATTACCTGGTATTTGCCACAAATACGTGTAGTTAGTGTTATCAATTTCCTCAAATGTGGTGACAATATCAACTGGGTATTTGTAATCGAAAAGTAAGTCTTGCGGAAGAGCGTACAGCTTCTTTTGCGTCTCTGCCTTGATGTCAGGTACCAGGATTCGATAAAGGTACTTATGCGCGAAAAGATTTTTTCGGACGTCTACTTCGATCTCGTAATTCTTTCCAGGAGTGAAAACATGTCTTAAGGTGAATGTTATGTCTGGCTGGTTCACAGTGGTATCTGCTGTGATGTTTACCTCAGAGTTGGGGACAACCACAACACCATTTGTCAGCTCCCTTACCATGGTATATATGCTGTCAAAGGTCCCTGCATATACATTATCAGTAAAAATAATAGCTTCAGATGCACTTGAACTACTCCCGGTAAATTCAAGAGATATCAAATCCACAATTAATTCTAAGCTGCCTTCGTAAACCGTGTAGTCCGGCTGCGTATGCTCACACTTCATAGTGATATTTGATACTGCGTTATGGTCTTCTGTATAGGTGTAGTATATTGTTTGGTTACTATCACATAACACACTGCCACCAGAATAAGGGGTACCACAAGTAAAATTAAATGCGAATATGTCATCATTCTTCACAGTACATTTGGTATTGTTCGCGAACAAGGATCCACGGACTTCGACATCAACTTGGCAATAACGCAAACCGCAATTTTTGTGAGCCATCACCTATGGTACAAGAGTAAAAGCTTACGTTGTTTATGAAAACCTCTTTTATTCACAGACTCTGAATTTCGATTTTCCTTAACCTTATTCAGGGCGGAGTATTTGGGGCTCTGAAAGGGCTTCCATAATTTTTGATAAAGTGATGCTATGACGATGAAATGATGTGAAACAAAATGACGTCATCGGTTTTTTTAATGACGTTATCATTTTTTACGACGTCATTAATTTTGGCGCCAAAATTTGTAATCTCATCTGACTCTGATGGGAAGTGCAATAGTAAATTGTTGATGACTCTTTTTAAACCTACAATTATCAAGTTAATTTTAAGTTTAGGGCTTTGGGACATCTTTAGACACTCTACGACATCATTCCGAGTAAATAATCAAATCATTCTTTCATGTAGCCTCTCGTAAAAATGTCATTATAGCAATAGCATAGAAAATTTTAGTTTTTCCTTTGTTTTGAGATGCGGTACTTTTTATGAATTCTCGTGACATTTTCTACAATAGTCTACATTTTTTTGGGACACCCTGTATAAAATAGTCTTCAAAGGGGTTCAAGAAACACCAATTAGAGTGTGCAATGCATAAAAAGGTCCATATGTGCGTCATCAGGGACATGATATGAAACGAAGAAACAAAACTTACAGACGGTGTATGATCTAGAATAAGAAAAAAAATTACGTGACAAATTATTTCATATAACATTGTATTGCTTTTAGCAATAGTTTATAATTCTTTATCAAGGACTTTTCAGTTTCGGGACTAACTACTAAAGACACTAAAAGTTTACATAGGGTTGACCATTCAGTGTCAGGCACTTTTACAGCGTTTAAGATGGTAGCAGGGGCGGATACAGACTCTTCAAAACACCATGTGAAAATCCCGATTTTTTTCCGATTTTCTGATCAAATTTCCCCGATTCTTACCGAAATGTCTATAAAATTTTCCCGATTTTGGTAATTTTAGACTACTTAACTGTGTGAAATCACAGCTTTCACAAAGTCTCTATCCGCCCCTGGGTAGTGTTTGAAGTCCTATGAGGTGATCATGAAGCATGATTAAACAAACAATGATAATTCAAAAGTTATCCAGTTTCTGCTCGTTGCGAAAGCTGTTTTCTTGGTCTGACTACACATTTTTTTTATATAAGAACGTCTAAATTTCAGGTGAAGCTTGTGCTTATTACGTTTGGTAACTTTTGGCTAACTTTTGATAGAATTACTGAAACTGCTTGATACTTTGGATGGAACTAGCAATTCATATGTAGTTTCAAAAATATGAAAATATATTGCATATTTTTACTGAAGTTAGCATTCTAAACGCAAAATTTGCGCAAATCGGGACCAAATATTAAATGCCATTATCTTTTGAATACCTCGTTTAAATTACATGTTTAACCCCCCAAATGAATGGTAAAAACCTGTAGTTGTTTCAAATTATAAATTATATGGGTAATGGATAACCATATAAGCGGAATGACTAAAGTCAGCAAAAAATCAAAAAGCATTTATGACATCGAACAAGTAAGATGCGTCATAATTTTTGAAAAAAATATTGTAATTAAAAAACAATTATTAAAAATAGTATACTGGTAAAGTTTCCTTGGACAAAAAATTTTAGATCAAAAGATATTTGAAAAACAACTTTCAACCACTGTTGGCTGGAGCTGTTGTGGGTTTTTGTTACCCACGTGACTCAAAACAATGATAATAAACTTTTCAAAACATGTCAAAAACTAATTTTGGTTGAAAAATCCACAAACCCTTCCCCACAGGGTTGATAATCATTTGTCATTTTTTACCATTTTTCTCTTTCATAACAATTGATTACGGCCGGGGTATGCTCTTAAGATGTTTATAATTTTTAGCCAAATTGTCAACCTGGATGCTCTAATTAACGAGGTTCTAATAAAAAAATGCGTGTATTTCAGTCAAAGACTACAGAGGTTCAAATATGGTTCCCAAATGATTTGTGCGGACAATCTAAAAGAACATTAGTTAGTCTTGTTTACCTATTTCAATCAACGTTTCATCAGTGAAATATGGATTGTTTTCCGGGCCGTTCGTAGATTTTACGATGAGGGGTGCATCTATAAGAAAAATACCATAAAATGTGAGGGTCTATGGGAAAAGGAGGCTAGTACATTATTACCGCGATCATACTCCACCTACTGGCAAACCACTAAAAACATCTGTGGAGGAGTGCATTTCTATTTAAGCGACACAGAAATTGCATGACTCTACAGACGTTTTTTCATGATTTTGAGAGGTAAACAAGTAAATTATGGTTGGCTTTATGCCCCTTTTTCCGGTAGACCCTCAAAAATGAGTAGTAGTCTACTTTTTTACAAGCCTCGTGGAGCAAAACATGTACATTAAACTTGCAAAGAATTTTTCACTTTTTTTCGAAAAATATACTTTATTCTCGCATCCTTAGGGCCAAGAAGATAGCTATAAAGATGTTCTGCTGTTGTAAAAACCTTTAATTTAAATTTGGAAAATGAAAATCCTAAGGAATGCCTTACATACATTGGAATATGGGTACCAGGTCGCAAACACCGCGCGAAATACGTCCGAGTACGGGTCCGTATTTTACCGTATACGGGCAAGTTTCTTCCATATATGGAAGAATTTACTCCATATACGGTAGAATTTCACGCTGTGAAAACTAAAAAAATATCTTACCACTTTCATTGGGTAACTCGGCCATAATTATAAGCACATCTCCCAAATATTGAATGCTGCACAATAGTTCTTCATTAACACCCAGAACGTTTCCCATTGCTGAGACATTTAATAAGCCTCCTGCTGTGTAATGCCATACAAGCTATAAACATGTGAGGAAATAATGAAAAGTAACTCCTTGACCACTGAGAAAAAGAAGAAAAAAATCACCATTTTCTGCCACGGACACTTACATCTAAACATCTTAAAAAATCAATTTTAAGTCAAGAAAGGATATTTTTCATATATTATTCATTCGTTCATTCTTTCTTACAAGGCTCACGGGGCGAAGCATATAAACGAAACTTTTTGAAAAGTTTATTTTTTGAATTACCATTTTTCTCGCTGCGAAAATGTCAAAAAAACCTGTTTGTCATCCAGACTCACCTTGTAAGTGTCATCAACAAGTGGCACTGGCTCAGAACTCTCTTTGATTGCAATTGATTGGGCAATCAAGTGACGACTCGTACTGTAGAGAACTACATCTGTTGTGTTATCAACAATCGATCGCTCGACCAGCATGTACGCGTGAAAACCGCTCAAAGTAGGACTTTGACCCGTGAATTGTAGGCTATATGATTGGGTACTGATTGGTTGTCTTACAGTGGTTCCTTCAACCACGAAATGAGGATCCCTGTAATAGAGCGAGAAGAGTAATTATATTATTACAAATGATAAAAGTTGCCTTATTTGTTCAAATTATATGTGACGAAGAATTCGAAACATGACGAAAACTTAGACAACGAAAAAAGTTTATCGACCTAATTTTTTTTATTGCTTGAGTAACATTAATGACACTATCGTTCGTGTAATATTTATTCATTTATTCAAAACCATTCCGTTACTTTTTAGGAAAAAAAGTTTAGTCCGAAGTCTGATATAAGGAATTCCCTTCTTGACATCCGAGACCTAAACACTCACCGTAAATCGTCAACAGGATATCTATTCTTGTCAAATCCAACATATAGCTTTTCATTTCCATCAGAAGCCACTTTTGCAAGGGGTGCCAGTGTTTGCATATTAGAAATTTCACCAATGATGGAACTGGAATCTTCATCAATATTCAAAGGTCGAACATCTGTAAAAGATAAACGTAGATAAAAAGTAATCGTTTGAATTAAATCGAGGAGTAAAGCACGTAAAAATAAGGTGTACGAATTTTTTTGATTTTTCTCATAAGTTTTTGTGATTTTTGATTTTTATCTCCTGTGATTTTTGACTGTTTTGTGATTTTCTTGTGATTTTTGATTTGTTTTAATTGTGATTTTTGTGGGATTTTTTGAGGAAAATTTTTTGTGATATTTTTTTGAATTGTACGAGATTCTTTTGAGTGCTCATCAACAGCTGCCATTTTGCTTAAATTGATTCATAAGAAAAAGTGCGCCAATTGTTGGAAACAGGACATTTTTTCAACGAGCTGAAAAAAGCGCGCGGAAAATTCATCCCGAGCGGGACAATCAGCCCTATGGAAAACAGGCTTAATTGTAGTAATTATTACTTGATAAATTTTTGCAGGACTTATTTTTACTGCAAAATTATTCAAATAGCTCAATTCGTAAAAATTAATCACGCAAATTATTTAAAAGTCAACTATTCATTAAAAACTAATAACACTAGCTAATTATTCAAAAAAAGCTAATTTTCAATTTATTTCACAGTCTTTAAATATCCATGTTTAACCAAATCGCAAAAATAAAATCCCCAATTGTTTTAATATTTGCTTGTTTCGCAAACTTAAACCTCGCAAAACACATTTTTTTTACTGTCGATTCGCAAAATAATTAACACAAAAGGTACGAATCTGTAGAATCAAATTTCAAGGCCATCCACGGCAGTTAGTGGAGGAGATAAGGGGATCATGGCTTCTCCAACTTTTTAGCATACAAAAAGAAACCCCATGCTTGAAAACACGCGAAACATAAAACATGAAAAAGAAAACGTGTTTGCGAGAAATGTATATATGTGACGGTCTACGGGAAAAGGGTGCATAAAGCTATCCATGATTCACTTGTTTGCCTCTCAAAATCATTAAAAAACGTCTGTGGAGGAGTGCATTTCTATTTGAGTGACACTCAAATTGTGTGTCGTTTAAATAAAAATGACCTCCTCCACAGACGTTTTTCCATGATTTTGCAAGTCGGTGGAGTATGATCGCGTTAAAAATGACCATGCCCCCTTTTCCCATGGAACGTCACATATATACTTTCAGATTTTGCCAAACAGCGCTTTTCTTTTCAAGGCCTATAACGCCACAACGCTATTATATAACCTTACCCAGGGGCGGATACAGACTCTTCAAAACACCATGTGAAAATCCCGAATTTTTCCGATTTTCTGATTAAATTTACCGATTCTTCCCGAAATGTCTACAAAATTTTCCCGATTTTGCTAATTTTAATTTTAGACTACTTAGCTGTGTGAAATCACAACTTTCACATATTCTCTATCCGCCCCTGTTATTATGAAAGAGTATAAGAGGTGCTTTATTCTTACATCAACAATGCATATAATTTTCCAGAGGAGTTATAAATTTCAAGTATTATTCTTAAGAAGCGTCAAAAGCATCTCTTAATCCTTAGAACTCAAATCAATTTTTTGAAAATGCTCAACATTTCCAAGGATTTTTTTTGACATTCCTCAAATTCTAAACTTGGATTTGAGAATACTGAAATGCGAGAAACTAATTAATTTTGGTTTGGGAAGAAAGAAAACTTTTTTATGGTCTTTCAGAAAATGTACGAGTTAATTCTGGCAATTTTCAAGAATTTAGGAGTTACAGGTCTTTAAAGGGGTATTTTGGTCAAATCTGAACTTATATTTACGTATTCCGCGCTCTAAGTATTAAATCTATTTTTAAGTGCGTTTTAAGAGTTAATTTGCTAAATCTAACTAAAGAAATGATATACGGTACCTTCTAATCCGACATAACCTCCTGCGGTATACTCAGCACATTTCAAACTGTATTTATGTATTTCAGGCGGCGCTGGAGCTGGTCCTTTGATTTGAAATGCAATATACAATTTACCATCATATCGAGCTGAGAGATTGTTTTTATCGAGAGCAAGGTTAATTGTAGTCGGTAAACCAACATAACTTATCGTGCAATTCGGTAAAGTATCTTCGATGTATTGCTTGAGTTCGGTTGTATCAGTGCTATTGAATACGATATAACCACGCAAGAACACCTCGGCGGACTAAAACAAAACAGTAATATTACACAATGATATTGCAACCCCTATGTGGAATGAGCTCGTAGAAATTCAATATGAGTAGACAAACGTTTTGTTTTGAAATTCCAGAGGGATTGAGTCAAAAAATTGCAAATTGTCATGGACGTATAAGTGCTATAAATATAAATTTACGTCCATAGAACTGAATGCTCTAAGTGGTATGTTCTAACTTTTTATTTCCCAGTGACGAAAAATTCAGTAAAAGTATTTATCTTTGACCCCGGGTACAATGGGATTTTCCAGATATGGAGTTGAGCGAATTAAAGCTCAACCGCCTTAACGGCGGTTCCGAGTTTGAATCCCATACGAGGATTTTGCTGGTGAATTTCCACCAATCACTGTTAATTCTGTATGAAGATGTTTCCAGGAAGGCAGAATCATCATTGATTCAGAGTTCCTAAAGAGCTGAAGAGGCTATCCTGGATAAATAATCGCATCATTCATTCATTCCGTAACCCCTCCCCCCTGTTGAGGACGTGTGAATTTTAGATGTACATCCCCTTAGATTCCAACAAGAAAATTACTTAACCCCTTTCAATTCCATGCTAGACTCCCTGGAATTCCACTGAATTTCGAAAATAACCCCGAGGAATTCCGCATATTCAACTTCAAATGACCCTCTTTAAATCCCAATAAACTCTAAACATATGCGCGGTATGGAATTTATCTGGAAAAGTCCAATTCTTTTAGAAAATACCAATGTCTTAAAACCATGGTAGCCAGAACA
>JAUBWS010058189.1:3659-30727 GCA_032270445.1 Darlingtonia californica | reverse complement strand
TGAGAATTTTCTCGAAAAGCTTCTGCTAATAATAAATAGTTTTTTATAAACATTATGTGTCAAATTTATTACTAAATATATTAATGAAATTTAATATAGAGAATTTAGTTCAATTAAATGTTATAGCGCAACTTAGTGTGCTTGTCATCGTTTTGCTGCTTAGTTTATTAGTACCTATAGAGTTGAACTATAAGTATTATTAGCTTGAAGACGTATTCAGTTTACAATTGGAAAATATATAGGTAACTTTATCATCTTTCTTATTAAAACACCCCTATGTATGTAGCCTAAAGAATTGAAGTATACATAATCATGGTTTCATTATTAGCTTGAAGACCTATCAAGTTTACAATTGGAAATTATATATGGATAACCACATCAATTTTCTTATTAAAACACCCCTATGTATTATCGTGTCTCTTGCAAAAAAAAACTGAATTCTAGTACTGGCCAAAATATTTTTTGTCTTTAATAGTATAATTAGGTGCTTATGTATTAAACGTAAATTTTTAGATTCATTTATTCAATTCATTTTTTTTCTTCATAAAACGACCAAATATTATAGTTTAAATAATGGCTCTAAGATGTATTTTTCATGATTATATAAGGACATCGGCATGGTTGCTATGAATTTTTTTTGATTTCCTTTGAAACCTGAACCTTGTGACTCATGAAACGAAAAACTTTGAGCTTAAAGGTGGTACCAGTAAGGCTACTTTTTCGGTTACTAAGGACATGGTCATGGTTGCTATGCAAATTTTTTGATTTACTCTGAAATCTGAACTTTGTGACTCATGAACCGAAAAAATTTAAGCTTAAATGAGGTACCAGTAGGGCTACTTTTCCTGGTTGCTAAGGACATGGCCATGGTTGCTATGAAAATTTTATGATTTCCTTTGAAATCTGAACTTCCTGACTCATGAAACGAACAAATTTGATCTTAAAGGTGGTACCAGTAGGGCTATTTTTCCCAGTTGCTAAGGGACATGGGCATGGTTTCTATGCATACTTTTTGATTTCCCTTGAAAACTGAACTTCTTGACTCATGAAACAAACAAATTTGAGCTTAAATGTGGTACCAGTAGGGCTGGACATGGACATGGTTGCTATGCACTTTGTTATCCATTTTCCTCCATGAAGCTTATTAGTCCCTAAACAAATATTTAATAAGCGATGGATTTAGTAACTATTTCATCTATAGATAAGCCAAAGAAAAGCAATAAATTGCAAACAGTTTACATCCAGACCAAAAGTTGCGAATGTCCATCTACAAGAGGAAGATGATCAATACTGAAAGGAGACTGTGAATAAAATGTTAAGTGTTTTGTGCATTTCTATAGCAAAGTGCCATATTTTATCTTAGCTCATCTCAAATATAGACAGATAAAACAACAGTCACAAAAAATAAATGTGAACCTTTATGTTTATATACGATAAGCCCAAAGTTTTAAACTCCTTAAGATTTCTTTAATCCTTTCATAAAACATTTCTCAAGGTTCTCAGTAAATTTCCAAGCTCCTTCTGAGCTTCTAGGAAACTTTCCAAGCTCCTCAAATTCCCAGCTTTTCCAGAGACTCCAAACTCCTCAATTAATATTTCCTAGGATTTCATCAGAGTTCCTCTCATGATTTCCGGGTTTTTTCTTTCCCACAATATCCGAGCTTTTTCTGAGTATCTAGGACTTTTATTGTCCGAGAATTTTCTAGGATTTTTGCTCCCAAGCTTCCTAGGTTTTTGTCTGAGCTTTTTCCTAGGATTTCCTAGGAAATTTCGAGCTTCTAATACCAGGGCTGTCTTTACACCTCTTTACGCTAGCTAATGTAATGTGCCAACTATAATTGAACATCATGGATACCAAATATATATATTACTATAATACAGTTTATTCTGTAAATGGTGCGCTTTGTGCAGCATTTCCAGACTAGCAGTGAACCCCTAATTTTTTTTAAAAGTAAACAACCCCTTGGAGTCGGAAATTTCAGATTTACTTTTTTAGTTGTAAAAAAGGACTATAATATAATGTATAGTATTAGTTATAATAAGACATATTTTGACTTTGTAAAATGTTTTCCCTACACCACATCATCTCTGCATAATCCATAAATAATAAATTCAACCTTTTGACGGCACACTAGAGTTTTGCCTGTTATTTCCACGCTCCGATTTAGCCTAGAATTGTAGGCTCTAAAAGCAGAGAAGAAAACAGTTTTTGGCAAGGCAAGGCTTAGCAGCTGGCTTAGCATTAGCAGGCATATATGTGGCAAGGCATCACGGCATATCATCTCAGAAGGACACCTATGCTTAACCAAATATAAACTAAAACTTCGAGTTACCAGAAAATTATAAAGTCAGCTATCATGATAACACTTTTGTCACAATTGTTAAATGATTCCTGGGTCTAACAAGAGGGCTCTTCCCTATATTCTGCCTCCACCAGTTTACTTCTTGCTTTCAATGTCGGTGTGTTTGCCAAAAGAAGATAAAGGCCATCATCTTAATTCCGAATTAGTAAATTGCCGAATATATTTTTTCCAGCGACAGCAAGAGGAAAACTCCGTTCGGTAGTTTAACTTGCTTCGTGTTATGTAGTTTTGATCTATACGGTCGTGCAGCAAAAGACTTTATGGAAGGGAAGTGCTGGCTGACCGTGCTGACTGCCAAACCAAAAAGAAAGCTAGCTAACTGTGTTCAATATGGCTGGTAAAGGTTATTCAACTGTACAGGTTTGTATATTTTTTCTCAAAATTTTCTTTCCCAATATGACTTACTTCTGGATTTCATGAATATTCCTAACCCAGCACCAAATAAATAGGAATGTACGATGTGTGGCGAATTCAAATAAAATAATCTAGACTGCCAGCCAGTCTAGAAATGACCACATATGCCAGATATATCTATAAAAAAAGTTGATTTGGCGAGAATGGATGAAATAATGTCAAAAAGGATATGATGGATGGCATTCCAATGCCAAAAGTAAAAACGCAGTGTCTAGATACCCAGCCCAGCAGCCAGGTAACTGTTACTAACGAAACTTTAAGTTTAAATGTAGATGCCCGGCAGTCAAAATGCGCATGCGCTAAATGCGTCGGGAAAAAAATCGGAATTGAAATATTGTAAATATAATAGCCCACGTGATAAATATTAAGAATTTACGGTATTTTGGCAGTGGCGATGGACCAGTGGTAGCGACTACGGCTTGGAATCTGAGGGTAGGAATTTCCGGAAGGTTCGAACCCTGGTCTGGACATTTTTTTTATTTTATTCTTTTTCTATTTTTTCTATTTTTTTCTGTTTTTCTTACAAACATTACTAAAAACACTCTCAAAGGGCTAAGTGGTTTGAATAGCGTGCGAAGCGCGCTATTCATGGCACGAGCCCGTCACACCTTTTAGCCAAATACTGTTAATTCGTTTTTGGGATGGCAGACTAATCCGCAGTGTGCTCTGAGAGCATGTGAGTGTTTTTACTATGTGTAATTAGGTTATGACTCAATGACTCCATAGTTAACCGGCCATTTCAACAATGTTTCACAAGTCGTATCCTAGCAACTGACACTTTAAAAATACTTTTCTGGCTCTGCTGAAAAAGGGAACAGTCAGATTTTTTTCATATTTACACAATGAACTCTCTAGTAGGTTAAAAGTAAACTGTTAGCCTTGGAACATCTTTGGCTCTATCTTTTAACATTTCATATAAAGCTTTCAAAAGTTTCTAAAATTACAAGCCCTCCGATAAATTGCATAAAAGCGGCAAAAATGTTCTGTCTTTGCAACTCTTTATTATCCCATTGAGAATGAAGCAATTAATAATTCGTTTGCATGCTTTATGCCCCTATTATCACAAATATTGTATTGAAGTAAATTATTTAATTTATATAAGCACTTTAAAATTAGCTGGCTGACGTTGTTTCCAATTTTTGTATGGTATATATGTTTTATTTTGTTATAAATTGGGTTTTTGACTCAGACAAATACTGAGAGCTTAAACCTTAATAATTTTGTAGAAGAAAAAAAGTATTTTATATTGGATTTGTGGTTTGCAAAATTGTAATACAAGTACTTAGACTCTTTCTTGTTGCATGGTTGACACTATTCCTATGTTATTTGTATTGTTTTTATTAATTGTACATCTTTTTCAATCGTATATATATATACTTCTTTTTCAATTGGTTCTTCTCTTCACTCATTTTGGTATATATGATCGTTGATCCATTTTCCGTTTTGCTCAGAGATATGATAGGAAGATATTTGTTCACAGTTTCTAGTAAAGTGTCATGGAAAAAGTCATATGCTTTATTTACATCACTTACCCTACCTAATAAATTGTCCATAACATTTTTGCTAGATTTTTTTGAAAGAGTTTAAATCAAAGTCTTTTAAATTCCTCCTGTAGATTGGTTCATTCAATTTTGTATAATTTTCAATCTATATATACACATAAAGTTTGGCAAGTTATATATGATAGGGTGTGTTAAGTTTCTACCAAAACAGTTGTCTGTTAGATTATTATAGAAAAATAATGTTATCAATAAGGGTGTTGTTACCATGTTCATTTATTTGAGTAGGCCCAATAATGTGTGGCATCATCAAAGTTATTTAGCATCAGTTCAAGAAAAGTATTTGTCCCAGAGTGTTTTTTGTTTTATTTACAGATGTCAGAGAGGTTTTTTTCAAGAGATGTTGAAAATTCTTTTTCAGAACCTTTTGGACGCATCTATAAGTTAGACTGGCAATTATATTTCTAGTACTATTGGTAATTTCTATAGTCTGTCTAAAAGACACTTTAAACGCCTGGTAAGGTAAGGTAAAGGTGTCTTGGATTTAAATGAAATTGATAATTCAGTTCTTATCCTGAAGTGAAAATTTTTCTTTATATAAATACCACATCCAGAGTTCTGACTGGTGTCTTATGTAAATTTATAGGGACTATAACTTGAGATTTCTCTACATTTGTTCAACTTGTTAGTGGGTTGACAAGTTTCAGGGAATCCAATTACATCAAAATAGTAATCTAATCACGGAGGAGAGCATGTTTGGCGCATTGTTTGAGAACGTGTTTACGCATTGTTGCGGTCCATGAAAAAAATACTTTGAAGCACAAAAGGTAATAATTGCTGCCCCACTAACCAGTAAAGCCGTCCAAAAAAAGCTGCCCTTAAAGAAACCTTAAAAAAGTAACATTTTACTGATTTTTACTGGTCTTCCGAATCGGGTTTTTAATGGAAAAGATGGGTTGGTTGAATAAAGCGAATGCAACATATTTTCAATAGCCGCCTTATTCTATCTAATTCAGGCCTGTCAGATTATTTTAATTATTTTAACTTTTTTCTAATTTTGTGATTTTTATGTGGATAACATACCTGAAAAGCTGTGTCTGGCAGTTTTAAGCGTAACCTGAAAACAGGCTTCTTTCTATAATAAGTTTTTAAAAGCTTTATATTTCTCAGCCTGATCGCAAGAAAGGATAATTACGGCAATATCTTGGGCAACCAATCATATTACAGGAAAAACAATAGCTGATAAATTATAAATTCAGAGCCTAGGAACCCTGGTGTTTGTTGATGTTTGACCACATTATTTTATAACTGTATGTTAATGGTAATTTTTGTGTAGTATGGTCACGTTCCCTATCATTGTAACGATTATATCTCCAGCACTGTGTCATTTTTTAGAAAAGTTTAGAGCATCATACTCTTATTTAATATAAAACCCTATATATTCCTAATATCATGGGATAAACACGGTATTATTATCTAGTTATAAACACATTATATCTAGCTTATTTTTTAAAATTGTGCAAAACTATGCAAATTTAGAGTGCATGCTTTCCTCATATTTTTTATTGTTGCATTGACAATCATGGTCATGATTGAAAACAACAAAACTGTTTATCTTTCAATTGCTTTTTCGCTCGGAGCTGTCAGACGAAGTAGACAAACGCTCTGTGGTTCAGATTTTTAAGTGAATATAAGCAAGAAATTAACTGAACCAGAAATAATAAGGTTTTATTATTTTTCAGGGGGTAATTTTAAGATTTAACTTAATCAAAATCGACTACATTGGGTAGCAAGTTTTGCTTGAAATTGAAAATCTCTTGAAACCCTAAATAGGTATTTTGAGAACAGCCGGTAGAGAATGTTTGGATCTTCAGATCCAAATGAAGATCTGGAAGACTTATTAAAACTTAATCCGTTAAAAATGTTTTCAAACCCAAATTTGTTTACGTCAGCTCCCTGACTACTTATCCATCATCTGGTTTACTCTGATTGTCAGCTATTCTGGGTTTCATAATGAGAATTTTTCAAACATGGTTGGTACAAATTATACCTAGATTATGTCAAGTTTTGCCACTATAAAGAAAGAATTCAGAAACGCCCACCTGTTGTCTGGAAGTTGATAAAATATTTGCAAATACCAAGCTTTTTCAAATAAGATATCATCATATCAAAATTTGAATTTTTTCCTGATATGCTGATGCCGGAATTATCAAACTCTGTATTCATTCAAATCGTTCTCTTTTTTTTTCGTAGCTGCTAGATGATGATGAAAGTGATGAAGAAATCTTAGCTAGTAATAAACCCTCATTACAATTTCAAGGTAAGGAACTTCCTTGCATTAAATGGGCTTCGGTTACCAAATTTGTCCTCAAAAAATGGTTAAACCGTACGTAACATTTAAATCGTATCCCATTAGGCACCTGTATGCGTCTCAGTTTAATGTTTCTATATTTGTGTGGACCACTACCTGATCCTAATGTTCAGTTTATAAATCAAACACATATCAATCATAGTCAATGAGCAAAAGTGTTTCGTACGACATATATATAACACAAATTTAAAGGTAGAAAGCAGAAAATTTGATGACCATTTGAACTAAGTTTTTTTCAAAGGTAGGAGAGGATCAAAGAAGCTAAGTAATCATGTAGCAAGGGCTTTCATATGTTCTTTTCCCTTTTTGAAAACAGGTAAGATGGTTAATAACGAAACCGTACGAAGCATAATTACATTTTCATAATTCTTTAAATAGATAATAATAGACCAAAATGATAATCATATATGGTTATATTTATAAGTTCTATTGTCTTCTACTAGTTATATATAAACTTAGTTAGGTCAGGTCAATCTTTGCTTTTTATGCTAAACTTTTGTTTCGTACGGTTACGAAACACGTATTTGTTCATAAACTGTAATTGAAGTGTGTTTGACGTTTGACTAAACAATCATTAGAGTCAGAAGACGTTAGTTTAGAGTACAAATTAATGTGCTTTTCCAGAAATTGTCCGTACCCCCCATATTGAGGATATCGGACATCCGAGGGGTAAAAATAAATCAAAATGCTTGGAAATCCGATGGGTAATGTAATGTTGAATGGAAATCCAAGGGTTTCAGCTGTACGTGGATATCCAATAGGTTGCAAAAGATTGTATTGGATATCCGGGGGGTAGCTCAAAATTCTCCTTGGAAATCCGAGGGGTAATGTAATGTTGAATGGAAATCCAAGGGTTTCAGCTGTACGTGGATATCCAATAGGTTGCAAAAAATTGTATTGGATATCCGGGGGGTAGCTCAAAATTCTCCTTGGAAATCCGAGGGGTCCTGACTTGCGAAAAGCAATATCCTCAACATGGGGGGTACGGACAATTTCTGGAAAAGCCCAATCCGTAATTATACTCTGTGTAGAGTGCAGTTACAAATGAAGACGTTACATTGCTACGATGTACGATGTCAAAAGCTTGTCTTGGTTTTCTTTTCCTGCATGAAAGCATGAGGAATGTAAAGGGCAATTTACAGTGGATACAGGTGTTTTTTTGTTGACGATTATTTTAACCAGTAATCGCATGCTTTGTCGTTCAATTAACGATTAATCACTCGTGCCGAGGAAAAATAATTACACATTTTCTCCTTGCTACTCGTGGTTAATCGTTAATTGTACTCTAAAACAAACGATTAGTCGTACAAATAGAAACATTAACTGAGAGTCATACAGGTGCCTTGCAGTATATTATTTGAATCTTACGTACGGCTTAACCTTTTTTTGGGACAAATTGGCGACCGAAGCCCAAATGTTTGTAATGAAAAAACTAAATATATCAGAATACATAAGAAATATATCATCAATCATTAAATTTGAGTTTTTTGAATTGATTGAATTCTTGCTGTTGGTTTCACTTCACGAATAGAATTTTCTGGGAAATCCTGTATGCTGGTTTTCTAGAATTTTCAAATGTGGATACCAATGAAAGTGGTTATGGAGATAATTCATTGATGCAAACATCCACCCATGATTCAGATGACGAAGGTAGTTATTGCTTTTTTTATTAAGGAATGGTAGTCTCTGTTTTTGGGCCTTAACCAATCCATTTTCATAACATATTAACGAAATTGAGTCCTAGATATTTCATTGTTATACCATTACTGTAATAGAACTTAGTAAGCTTTCGTTTTCAGTACAACTCTGTTAAATAAATTTTCGTTTGGCTTATCAGCGTCGTTTCAGGCAAATGTTTTCCTTGCATAATATCTAACCAACAAAAAGATTTACTTTCAAATTTTTGTCAAGGGATTGACTTAAGTATGCTCTTAACTCTTCCGTTGAACACCCGTGGTTCCCCATATGGGGGCTGGACTACAAAAATTTTGATGAATTTTTGCAGTGGGATGTTCGAGTTGACCTCGTAATAAATCGTTTGTGCAATCATGCGCTAGAAAGATTTGTAACCAGGGAGAATAATAAATCAGTGTCGAAGAATCCATACGGAAATTTTCGTTGTTCGAAAATCTTTTTAACCCTTAGATAACGTATAATATTATATACTTTCAGATTTTGACCAAAATACCTCTATACCTTTGAAGGCCTATTCAAAATCGCCCGTATTATCCAATAATTTTTCTGAAACTTTTTTTTCTTTACCAAAGCTGACAAGTTTCTCTCTTTCCAGTATTCTGAAATTTATATTCAAAATTTGATAAATGTTAAAAAAATCTCTGGAAAGTTTGACCATTTTCAAAAAGATGAGTGCGTTCTAAGGGTTAAATAATTCTTTGCGTCAAAAGCATTTTCTTGTTGGGTACGACCTGTAGCCCCACACTATAATGTATGTAACAGATGCAGAAACAATATATTGAAGCTCACCCATTGTCCGAAAATTAGAGCTCTTATTGATTTTCGAAGATCTGTTTTTCATTCTTTTTTATTGGAAAATCCTTGCCCTTTCACCAGATTTTTTTGACGATGAAATTTCTTTTCTTTTATAGACGATGATGATAAGGCAGAGGTAGTTGGTTACATTTATTTTCCTCGATCAATTTTCATTTTCATTTTTAATCGTTTTTAATATGCTTAAAGAAATATTAGTTTAAATTTTAATTTAGCCGGGGTAATCCGTTCGAAGTTCCTCTCATTCACCAACCAAGGAGGAAAACTGAGCATGATGTTTTTCACTCGACTGCGCCGGTCCTTGGCTGCGAAAGCATGGGATTTATACAATCTAATACTAATTATACATGTTTTCTTTCATAGCTTCTGTCGCAAGGAAAGAAGTCGCCATCTTTTTGGACATTTGAATACTACCAAGCTTTCTTTGATATCGATACACCTCAAGTAAGATTCTTTGACCCCATATGGTTATAATTTCATATTTTCTTCACCATTTTTAAAGGGGGTACCAAATTTTGTAAAATTTAGAAATAGGAGGGGGGGGGGGGCTGACATTTTGAAATCCATGGGAGTACCAGCAACCAAGGGGGGGGGGGGGGTTAAAATTCTAAACTTTACCAACTAGGACATACTGTAGCTTTGCCCCCAAATTACTGGAGGTGCAAGAATCTTGACGTTGGTTCCTTTTCATACGGCGCTGGGATGTTTGTATTTTGTCAAACGTTTTTAGCATTAATTATCATGAATAGTTTACGCGCAGTCCATTCCATGTTCCCCAGTGAAAATCTTTGTATTTACATTGTAAACACACACTGAAAACGCACAAAGTGAAAGTATTATAAATTTCGTGGAAATGAATTCCGAAACCTGCTGACGAGCCACTAAAAATTACCATAAAAAATCTCATAACAAAAGAAATGTAAATAAGAAACTACAATGTAGATTCTATGAGGAAAAAAAGACATTCATATTCGCTTGTTCCTTTTACATTCAATCAATTACTCTTCTCCGTAGTAAACCTCACCAATACAAGTGTTTTAACCACAAATTCCACTCTAAGTGGATAAACTCTTGACTTTTCCGAATTTACTTTTTCTATAACCAAGTCTCGTTTTCCATGCCGTTTTTATGACAAAATATGAAATGATATATTGTTGAAACTATCGAACTATTAAAACTATTATTACTTCATTAGTTAATTAACAATTCGTCATATAATAATTCTTTAATCTCTTCAACAGGAATTTTAATGTTAACAAACATCTGTTAGAGCTTCGTTGTCATCGAAACTTCGTGAAATCGAGGCGGGACTGTACAAAAACAAAATTCGGGAAAGCAGATCAACTGAAAACTGATTTTAAGAACTCTTTTCAAGAATCCTAACAATTTAGAGAAACGCAAAAGCTATCTTAAAACCTTCTTCTTCTCTGAGTGGTCGTCAGCCAAAGATGGGCAGGCTTTCTGCTTGCGATGCAACGGTCTGCGCGTGAAAAAATTGTCATGACTGGTCAGCTTTTGACCAAATTTTTCATTATTTCGTTGCTTTTCTACCACCAGGTCATTTCAAGGATAACACACTCTATGATTCCAAGTAAACAAAATTACCTACTGACTAAAATAAGGCCGAATCCTGATCTATACGGTAAGTGTAAAAGCTGGTGTTGTTTTATTAAAACATGTATTTACTTGCAACGGTGGATCGCTGTTGTTTGGTTTAAACCAATATTTGGGAAAGCTTTTTTAAAGACATATCTTATGGATCGAAAATTAAGGGCCACAAAAGACCGAATTATTTAGGGCTCCGTAGAAACGTTTTTCGTCATTGGTCTAGGTAGACTTCCTTGGAAGCCGTATCTGAGCGTACCACACATACCGTAATGGTTTCATTAATTTATTTGTAGCTTAGAAGCCAACTCTTGCGTAGTAACTCAATCTCTATTTTTATTATATGTTAAACAGGACCGTTTTGGGTGTGTGCAACTTTGGTGTTTACAATCGCCATTTGTGGCAATTTATCAAGTTTCTTCGCATCTGAAGGCGATCATGAATGGAAATCAGATTTCCGTTTGGGTAAGTCTGTCCTTTCAGCAAATTCATATTTTGATACCTCTGTCAACCCTTAGACGATATATACGATACACGAACAACGATTTAAGACCAAATTTGACTGAAATACAGCTTGATGTTTATGAAAATATATTTGTACGTACACAAAAAATCGTACATACAAAGTTCTCAATTCTTCAAGCGCTGAATTTAAGAAACATTTTCGACTGAATTTAAGAAACGTTATCTGCTTTCAGTTTCGCTGTCAGCGACCGTTATCTTCTGTTATGCTTGGTTGGTACCGACGTTTGTTTGGGGATTTCTTACATGGCGTGGAAATCGAAGTGGTTTTTCTTTCCTTGAAATTGCTTGTGTTTATGGTTATTCTCTATCAATATTTGTTCCAATATCGGTAAGTTTTTCTTGAATATGTATTCCTAATGTGTTGATAATTTTTCTCAGAAAAATGACTTATTTTGAAGCCTTTCCTATGGCAGTTATGCGTCCTTGCCAACTGTCGTCAATGTTACCGGCACGTCTTTAGGATATGTGCTTTTATATAGACAACGTAATAGGCAAAAAAGTGCTGTTCATCTTAGTCTCTACTTAAATAACGAAGTAAAGAGACTGCCTATGTGGAAAGGTCGAGGAAATATCTACATGTACCTCTCTGAAAAATGTCGTAAATGACTTATAATTCTCAATTCTTGCTGATCTGGAATTTAGATTTAGCTTTTTCAAAGCCCTTAGGAATTTTATTCTATGTATGATTTGTTTGAGGCAAAAAGAGTTTGAACTCATCAAGCAGAGGTTTTTTGTGGGCAAAATTAGTAAAAACCTTAAATGGGGGAGCGTTTTTCTTATCCCTTTTTTTCGTATGGTAAGCATCTGATATTTGACTTTTAGATCCTATGGTTGATTCCATTTGATTGGGTACGCTGGCTTCTCGTATTATTAGGTGCCACTGCTTCAGGTATAGATAACTTTGTCTTGGATATGAATTTCGAATAGAAAGAACGAATGAACGAATGAATGAATGGTGTAATTATTTGTCCAGGATAGCCTCTTTAGTTCTTCATGAACTGTTATCGATGAGGTTATCGTCTTCCTAGAAACATCTCGCAGGGCACTAAGCAGAATTAACAGTGATTTGTGAAATTCACTGTCGAAAGCCTCGCAAGGGACTCGAACATTTGCACTCCGGTTTACGTGTCCAGCGCTCGAACCACTCGATCACGGCTCCACAAAAAAAAGACTTTGAATAGAGTCTATACATTTAGATATGCATAGTATGTCAATACGATAGTAATACCCCGCGATTGTTCTATATGCTCTATGATTCTTGGGTATACCATTTTCTCAACTCTGCATTGCCACAGAGGAAAATGAAGAATTATACCTATAGTTGTTCATTTTGCTTCTTATATTTTAGGCCTTGTCATAATTTTAACGTTTTGGCGCACTGTTGAAGACGAAAGGAAAAATGTATGTTGTCAATTTATTTTTGTTTCCTTCTCGTCACCAATATGTCATTTTGTCGATCAAGTTGAGCTCATGCATTTTATTTGTCATATGTCATTTTTGTTATAGATTGCATTTATTTTTGTTGGTGTCTTGTTTGCCTTGCATACTTTACTTGCCATTGGATTTAAGGTAAATAGATAAATTATAACCTACTTAAACCTAAGCATCTAGCATAAGTAATTATAGTTAAGTAATAGTAATTGCATCTTGCGAAAGTAATAGAAAAACTAGTCATTTTCTTATAAAAGGGTCAAGAGATTAAATCCCTCAATCCATCTTTTATCTACATGAGCAACACAGGAATCACATTTCGTTACCATTGGACTGCTTCTAAATCTTCTCGGCTCGATCGTCCATAAACTAACTCAGATTCCAGAGATTTCATAGAAAACATCACTTAAACGTGACAATTTTTTTAGGATAGAGCCCCCCCCCTATAATCGCGGCATCGCGGCCCATGCACTGGAGTGGCACCTGATAGGTAGATCTGCAATGCAAAAGTGCCAAAACATTGTCAAAATGTAGGCTCATTCTTTGTGACATGACTCACATTAAGATTTCCAGGTGTATTTTTGAATACTGTTTCGAGATAAGTAAAGTCTGTTAGACATTCCTTTGTCTATATACAAACTTTGGTTTTTGGTTTGGTTTGGTCAATCAAGTCAAACAGTTATTTGCATCGTTATGATTCTGAGAACTGATACGTCGAAGAAATCGAAGGAATTTCATTTTGAGGGATGTTCGGTTTGTGGGCGTTTTCGTAGTATCGGTACACCCAAGGAATCAAATTGAGCAACAAAACTTATCTAGAGCCATACTCTTATCCAGAGCTCCCATATTCCAATATTACATAAGCATACTGAAGGCTGTTTTGTTTGCTCAACCAAGACTCCCTCCTCTGTTGAGCTTTTAGAATAGTGATAATCCATATCTTTTGTTTTGTTTTAGCTTTACTTTTTCAAGACTATTCAAATACATCCAAAAGCAGACGTGACGACGACGACGACGACGACGATGACGACAATGAAACCTGCGGCATATACAACTTCCCATAATAATACGAGATTTTGAGGCTAAAAATTGGTAATCATCGATAAACCTGAAAGACAAATCTAAATTTTAAACCACACACACAAGTCAACTTGCAGGCGAATGCGCAGGAACGTGTTTATTCAGCTAACGCTTTAAGAACTCTCGATTTAGTATAAAGAGCATCGTTGCTAACAGATATTTCCAGTGTTGGTTTTCAACAGGGAGTGGTTCATCAAACAGAATTCGAATCAGAATATGAGTCATTAATTTTGAAAGGATACATTTATCAGTACTTCCACTGTTCAATATGTGGTCACTTTTATGCACAGAAGACTTTTAAGCGAGTATTGCCAAATCCGAAGGGGTAAATTACCCAAAAAAATCTCGTACTTTTCGAAAATAAATCACAAATAATCAAAAATCGCAAAAATTTCGGCCAAAAAATCACAAGAAAATCACAAAAGAAGTCAAAATCAAACAACAAAAATAAAGAATAAAAAAATCACGAAAATAATAAAGAGTACACAATATTTTGGATTGCTTTACCCCTCGGCTCAAAATTCTGACCAAAAGGTCAGAAAAATCAATTTTCAAAGGCCTATATCTGAACTGCTGGACAGGTTACGAAAGCTTCAAATTTAAAAAGGTCATTCTTTATTCCGTCATTATTAAAGTCAAAGTTGATATTGTTTGGATCAAGAAATGTCCAGTTTCTCTCTTACAAAACAATATGAAAGATTCATAGCGTAAAATTCTTCCGAATACGGTAATATACGGGAGCCGTTTTTCACGATGTCATTTTAGTATGGATTTGTATTTAGTTACTTATCGTTATTTATCAAAATGTTTTCGTAAGAAAATTAATTTATTAGTAATATTTTCCAATGTTTTTTCTCTTGCCTGTTAAAACTGAGATGAGCTTTTCTTTTTCTTTAAGTAGCGATACTGTAATTCAGGATTGACCAAAATTGCTTCTGTTTCCGTACAATAATGATTTTAATCAGCGAAGAATTGACCCTGCCTGATAAATTAAGATGTCATGCTGGGGAAAGGACACAGGATCGAAGAAAAAACATTAAGTTTTCAGACTAGACATGCATCCACACAAAATAACTTTTTTTTTCTTCGTTTTTTTTTTCGTTCTTGTTTTTCCAGGAAGGACATTTTACAAAAATCTAGCAACAGTCAAATTATCTTAGAACACCTCAAAAAATCTGGGAGACGCAATTTTTCTCTAAACACGTAATAATCCAGAAGCTCAAGACAGAAAAGAAAATTTTTTAACCAGGAAAACCAAAAATATCCAGCACACACTAAGTAAATGGTCTCAGAACACCTCGTATTTTCCAGGAGACTACAGTATTAGAACTCTAGACCGAACACATTAAAATCCAGGCCCAAAGACAAAATCTCTGTTCTTTTTTCCAGGAACGCCAAACAAGTCTAGCAGGCCTCAAATGATCCTAGAACACATCCATATTTTCCAGGAGATCGAAATTTTCTGCCGAACACATGAAATTTTCCAGCAAAGTATCTTTTTAAATATTATTCGAACACATATACATTTCTAGGAAAAACATGCCTTCCGAAAATATTTTATCAAATGTCTCGTTGGCTACTTTCGACTATAGACTGGATAGAAGACTTTTAAGCAAGTAAAGCTAATTCTTGTATATTGATTTTGACAAAAGATGACCAATACAGCAGCAAAATCAATTTTCAAAGGCCCATATCTCCATCTCAACATCTGAACCAGGGGCGGATACAGAATCTTGAAACCACCATGTGAAAATCCCGAACTTTTCCGATTTTCTGATTAAATTTCCCCGATTCTTCCCGATAGACTACTTAACTGTGTGAAATCACAACTTTCACATACTTTCTATCCGCCCCTATGAAAATGCGAGCGGATCCCACTAATACACATAAAACACCCCTGACTATTATTCGGATCTTTGATAAACAGTATTTGTTCCGCCACGTTAAGTCAGTCTTAAAATGTCAATGATAGCAAATATTCTTATCTTCGAGCCCTCCATGGTTCTTATTCTAAATTGAAAATGTAATCTTAGCAAATACTTTTGCAATAACTTTCAGAATTTAGCTGGGTTTTTGGGCTCCTAGATTTTACTTCTTTGTAGAAAAATGTTAGTTTCCTAGATTTTTCAAGGTGCTCTATGACACTATTTGGCTTTGGCTAGATTTTTTGTCAAAGTGGCCCTCCTGGAAAGAAAGAACAGATATCAGAAGCATCCAACCAAAATCTTTTTTTGGTTGGCCAGGAGAGTCAAAAAAATCTAGCAACCATCAAACTGCTCTGAGAATGCATCCATATTTTTCAGGAAGCCAAAATTTTCGGCCGAACACATAAAATTTTCCGCAAAGTCGCTTCTGAAATATTCTCTGAACACATGTACAATTTCTAGCCAAAAACATGCCTTCCGAACAGATTGTTTGCAAAAATGCCTCGTTGGATGCTTTCGAGATATTTTGCTTTTTCGGCTGTATGGAACTATGAACATCATTTCAAACGGTGATAGCAAATTCTACGAACTGTTGTTTGCAATAATAATTGTTCTCTTATACGTACGTCACAACGAGGGAGAGAGCTAAGTAATTTAATCTTTTATTATCAAGGGAGTATTTGCAAATTTCTTGAACAATCAGATGTTGATATAATATGGTTCTGTGTTTAACTTTATATGATTGAGCACATGACGTGAAACTTGGATGCTAAAAGAGAATCTACTTGCTTTCAACATTTATACTAACAGTGTACTATTGTAAAATATTATATATTTCATTTTTACTACAGCTTGCAGAGTTAATGTTTTAGCTGAACACTTCTTTTTATATATGAGCTGGTTATTTCAACCCTCTGTATTAAGCAAATATTCCAGGCCTGAAGTATTCTTAATGATATACGGAAGAACTCCAGTCACAGCCTACTTTTTGTACTTCGCTTTTACCATATTTACTTACTCATTCTTTATGTTACAACTTCAGTTACCTTGCAATTTTATTTAATCCATTCATCGACTTCGTAGACGGAAGTGTTTTTTACTACTAGTGGATAAAAATAGCTTTTGATGTCATAATCGAAGGAGAAGAGTTTTTTTACTTTTTTACTTTTCCGTTTTACAAAAAAACAGGAAATCGGGAATATCGGATATCACAGGAAAAGTTCGAAGGAACTGTTTCGCGTTTTTTGTCAGTATAAATACTGTCTATATTTTTGGCTTTATTCGTAGAAAAACAGACTAGCTAGCAAGTCTAACATTTCCAATGTATTTAAATGCCTAGATGATAATCAGGTACGGAGAGATATTTGTTGAAATATGATGACGCTCACTTGCAGCCATGTGGCCTATTGTATATCTTTTGTTAGGAAGCGTTCATTTTTAGGATACTTTGAGTATATTTTAGATGTTGTAAAAAACGCTCGTTTGTTTACTTTTTACTCTATAAGAAGAAATGTGCTCTATGAGTGATGAACTCTGTTTTCCTCGTGTCTGAATTTTTATCAATATTTTATAGGGAGTACTCAACCTGTGGGAC
Organism: Darlingtonia californica; assembly: GCA_032270445.1. Classification (NCBI taxonomy): domain Eukaryota; kingdom Viridiplantae; phylum Streptophyta; class Magnoliopsida; order Ericales; family Sarraceniaceae; genus Darlingtonia; species Darlingtonia californica. Next base: position 13,412 of record JAUBWS010058189.1, on the reverse strand, counting down.
TGGGTATGTGAAGGTATATACGCAAGATGTGCCTTCAATTAGTACACTCATGTTTTCAATGCTAGAAGATTTTCATGGAACCAAGTGCATATTACATATATACATTGTAATTAATAAAGCAACATATCCTACACTAAACACTAATATAGCCCAGGAACTGTCCTCTGACTCTTTCTTATATTGGGAGAAAGAGCCAGGTCTCCTGACTAACACTAATATGACTTTCCAATTACCGCAAAGGTAACAAATTGAGTGGGGATTGAACACACCTCTCATTTTTCAAAAATCTCCTTTCGTTATTGAGATATACGTAAGAGAATCAGACCAAGTTTTCACCGGTGTCAATGGCCAATGATTTAGGAATACCTTGTATCATTTAACGTAAAAAGATAAGAACAAGGACTACAATCAGTTAGTTAATTAACTTAGCAATTAAAGAATATACTCGTAACCAAAACTGTTTTAGCAAAACTCATCATAACACACTTTTTTGTACTCATTGTTCAAAGAGTCTTATGACAACCTGAAATTGTCAATAGAAACTTGAAAAATAATGATCCTTTAGAGTTTATATAAATAGCCGTATTTATACTGAGACGAACTAATCGTCTGAGACGAATAAATAGTCCTAATTATCTATTTACTCGATAGCATAAATGCGCCAAAGAAGACATTTCTTTTATTAGACGAACTTATCGTCAAGACGAACTAGTCTCAGTATAAATACGGCCATTAACGCTAAGTATTTTCCCGTTTGAAGGTCTTATCAGAACCCTTTCGCTTATAATTCGACTTTCGTTTTTGTTTATGTTCATGGCATGGATTCCCAGACTGTGGCCTTCTTTGATGAAGTAAAGTAGAACTGGTTTTATAGAAATTCGAGACCTCTTGTGTGGAACTGGACGATGTTCATATTTTGACAATTTCCGAAGCTTAATTTTATTCCAAGAAGATCTAGTTTTTTCTTTGATTACTCAATTCTATAATTCCACTCATCCAACCAGCTTGATATATGGCTTAAAAGAAAAGGGTACCGAGGTAAGATCATTCTTTCAAGTCACATGTGAAGTTGGTTGGAAGTGTCGAACTAGAGTGCAAGTTGTACGATAACTTTTAGACTGGCCGTGACTCACGTGATATGCCAAGTAGTTACGCCAGTTCCTCGCCCATTTTCAGCAGTTAAGTATTCATGGTAGGTCGCTAAAAATTAATAAGAAGAAAGGAGAAGAATTTAAGGAGGAAAGATAAGGAGTCATTAAATGTATGACTTTAATGACTGTAATGACCTTAATGACTTTTTTCTCTCTATAAAGACCTCCCACTAGATGCACTATTGTTGAATGAGTGATCTTTTGGGAAAGTCTCGACCTTTTAATTATATGATATTCGAACAACTTTTGGCATGGGAAAAACTTAGTGCAATATTGGTGTCTTGTACACACCCATGTCAATTTTACAGCATTTTTGGGCCATCTGATAGTCTTTTAGACTTTCAGAAAACGAATTCTCTCAACGTATAATTCTTACATGATTTTTTCAATAATGTTCGTAGTTCACATACAGTAAACATGTTAAAATGACTTCTTATGTTTATTGGGAGTTAACACTCTATTCTTCTTCGGAAATTAAGCAGCGTACTGTATGTTTTTAAGTGATTCGAATTTATAATTGAAATTATTAAAACGTTTACTGTGTGCTAAAATTGCGCAAGTTTGAATTTTAATAGTAATTTTCTCTTATTTTTGGCATTTATGTTTGAAGTTTTTGGCAAAAATCGAAAATGTATTTTAAAAACCGCAGCTGTTTACTCATAATTCATCATTACACATTTTTTTGTAGTCGTTGTTTAAAGAGTCTTATGAAAACCTTGAATTGTCAATAGAAACTTGGAAAGAGTCCTCAAGTTCCTGTTTATATAAATAACGCTAAGTAATTTCCGTTTGATGATCTAATTTTTAACACTGCTTTTTTTGTCCTTTTGTTTAACACAAAGTCCAGCTCATTTGGCTAACTCATCTTTATTTTAGCAACATCGTTAGCCCAGTATAACGTGTATTGATTTTATAGTTTTCACCCTTCGAAAATCAGTTTTTGAAAGTTCGAATTTGAATAATAGATAAAAGATGAAAAGTAGACTCAATGAAGGGCGAAAATATCAACTTTACCTAATGACAGTTTTAGAGTCCGAGGGTCCAATTTGCACAAAAAACATTATTAGTCATGTAAACCATAGGGAACGTTCACAAAGTACGTAACGCAAATATAATGATTTAGACCCCCCCCCCCCCCTACTTCCCTGTGTCACGCTTATTCCCTTTAAAAATCATGATTTTTTCAATGGGTGTTATGAAAATATCAGACACTATCTAACCACTATGCATTACGTACTTTTTGAATGATCTCTCAGCTAAGAATATCTAGAACTGCCTTCTTTTACAATAAAAATTTGGAGCGAAGTGTGAAAAAACATTACAATGAGCAAAAACATCTTTCTCAAAAAAGAAAAAGCTCAAGAGACCCGAGATTTAAATCAATACCGAATATTGCATACGAGTTATATGGGGATCCCTGTGTTTTATACTCAGCGATACCGAGTTGGTTTTAGGGCTTGACGGTAATAGAGGAGGGAATGGTGAAACAATAGCATTAGTTTTCTTCTTTCAATTTTATTTTTCTGAAAAACAACCATATCCCAAATTTCCCAAAAGAGCCCCGGCAAAGCCTCTTTTCTCTGTCCGAATCTTCTCTCTGTCTGTATCTTCTCTCTTCTCTTCTTCTCTCAAAAGATCTCACATTTTTATCAAATAGTCTATCATGCTAAATAGAGGCTTAATGGTCTTTTGTTTTAAATTGACTAAAATACGTGGTCTAGATTTACGATGAATTTAAAGTTTCTGAAAGCTGCAGCTGCTCATGATCGGCATAGTCAAATATTCATGTTCAAAAAATGTCTTCATTTGAAGTTGAAATATTGAAAGGTTTTTTTGGGATTGAACGATTTTTTTTTTCGATTTATGGGTTTTTTTGTTAGATTTATAGGATCTTTGGGAGTTTTGGGAATTTGTTTTAGGACATTTGGGATTTTTCTGGGGATTTATGGGAGTTTTTAGAGATTTATGGGATTTTTTTAATGTAAATATTGATTTGGAAAAAGATTCATTTCAGATTTATGAGTTTTTTTGGGAGTTTATGGGATTTTTTTAGGATTTATTGGACAAGTGTACGAGGATTTTTTCAAGTGAATTAACCCTCGAGGAGACCAAGTTTCAATAATAAAAGAGAGAGAGAGAGAGAGGGAGAGAATGGGGGGGGGGGGGGGTATTGTTCTATAATCGGGTGGGCCGCGGATTGTGTTTTTCGTAAGGCTCACTATCTTTCATCTTCAAGTCGGATAGCTCAATTCGTACACCTTGTAATCAAAGGTAATCTGAACTATGCGGTAAGTTTAAATGGAAGACAGTTTGTGTGGCGCTCCATTATGATAAATGACCTGCTTTTTAAAGCACAATTTGTGGATTAATACACCTGTAGGCTGGTTTCTACATTTAGGCCTACTGTGCCTTACTTGCTAACTTACTTTCTTTTTAGAAAGGTTTAAAACGCCATGAAGTTGTTCACCAAATCAGTTGATTTTGCTACGGAAACGTTCCCTCGAATACCAGAGCGCATCCAAAAAGTGCTGAGTAAAGAAAAATGGATGAAAATTCTGAGGATCTTCGGTGTCGTCTTTGTTGTTCTCCCAGAGAAAAACCTTGGTAAAATGGAACAGTACATCTATGTTCATACAGGAATGGCACCGCCGATTTGTCGATTATTGGCTTTCATTTTTATATGGTGCTACCCAGTTATTATTATATCGTTGTTAATATCATTTTATCCACTCTCTTGGTAAGTATTTTTTTCACTTTTAAACACAAGACAACTTGTTTAATATTTCTTGACATGTTTCGTCATTTCACATGACTTCATCATATCGTTCAACAACATACAAAAAGTAATTAAAAAATGCCAATTTTTTTTCATTCTGATGAAGTCATGTGAAATGAGAAAACATGTCAAGAAATATTAAACAAGTTGTCTTGTTTTTTAAAATAAAACTGATATTAAACTTTGTACTTTTAATGTTGAGTTTTGACATTACGTTTTTTTGTTGCTATCCAGCTATCATTATTTTCCCGTTAGTAGTATGTTACCCACTTTCTTACAGGCATTTTTATAGCTAAACTAAGTAAAAAGATTTTCAATTCTGTAGAAAATATTTTACCATAAGTTGAACGATACTGTAATAATAAGAAATTATTCACCATAAATTATTTTACCATAAGCGCTCACGATGCATCTTTCATCCGAGCCAACATACGTAAAAAACAATACGAAAGATACAAGTATATACGGAACGAAAATAACTTTAAATTAGACGACTATATCAGTGATTTTAGTCGCCTCCCGTTTAACCTTGTGTACGCATTAGAAGATCCGGAAGATCAAGTCTTCCTCCTGAATGATCTTATTACGAAATGTATCGATGAGCATGCTCCACTTCGACGCACAAAGATCACTCGTCCTCCTGCCCCTTGGATGAAAAACCAGGAGATACGTCAACTTCAAATTCAAAGAAATACGCTTTGCGAAGCCTATCACACACAAGAAGAAGAGACATGGAGTAACTTCAGAGCAATCTTAAAAAGACTCAAGCAGTCGATCAAATGTGCGAAAAGAAACTTCTACAAAGCAGCTCTCTCGTCAAAAAACCCGAAAGAAGTCTGGCAGACAACTCATCGGATATTGTCACCCAGTCCGAAAATAATTGCATTTGATCTAGAACCATTACACCACACTTGCTGAAAGAATCTATACCGTGAAAGAAGCACCTGCCAATCATCTCAACACCCCAGACCAAGACAGCGCCTTCAAACTCCATGCTGTTACGACTAAAGTTATAGAAAAAGAACTTCAACTACTACGTAATGACTGTTCGGCTGGTTATGACAATATTCTAGTCAAGTACATCAAACCGGTATAAGATTACTTGTCATCACCAATGACTCATATACTCAATACATGCATCACAATGTCAATTTTCCCATCCTACTGGAAAATCAGTCGTGTTTGTCCAATACCAAAGATTGAAAACCCTCTATTCCACAGGACTTCCGACCAATATCAGTTCTTCCTATTTTGTCCAAAGTCCTTGAAAGAGTAATCCTACAACATACGATTTAATACATTGCAAACCTAAAAATTTTACAAGAACACGCAGTCAGGTTTTGAAAGGACGAATGGAAGACGACATAATAAAATCAATGAGAAGAAGCGAAATTACGTCTTCTTTCGACACCGTACACCATCAGCTGTTATTGAACAAATCAAAAGAACATAACTTCGTTAACACTACAATTAAGTTAATTAAAAGTTTTCTGTCTGGGCGTAAGCAGTTTTGTTCATATTGATGATGTTAAATCTACCACGAAGAAAACCAACTAGGGCGTGCCGCAGGGAAGCATTTTTGGTCCGATGTTGTTCAAGCTTCTTGTAACCAGCATATCAAATCAAGTTCGGAGTACCTGCCTCCAATATGCAGATGACACTAACATCTATCAGCACTGCAAATATAAGAACATTAGTAAGTCTGAACAGCGTCTCGAAGATGATCTGAATTCCCTCGCACACTGGTCAACTGAACACAACCTCGTCTTCAAAAAGCATCCTTTTCACCACACCTGCGATGTTCAAAGCACATAACCTTGACGACCCACACACATTTACCATTAACCATCTCGACCAGACAATAGAATGCGTAAAGTCAACAACAATACTTGGAGTAATTTTCGATGAAAAGCTACAATGGAAGGAACACATCAACCAGCTGCTGTCGACCGGTTACTTAACACTGAAAAAATTAAAAGATTTACTCCCTTCCACCTCAGAAAAAGCCTAGCCGAAATGCTGATTTTCACAAAACTTGACTACTGCAACATCCTTTTCTTCGAATTATCCGATCTTTTGAAGAAACAAGCTACAAAATTTTTACTAAAAAATGCAAGAGCGCGCTTTATCCGCACTCAGGTTGGCGTCAGTGACTACCAGGCATACTCGGCTCGAATCGGTGCGTACCTTGTGATTATGAATCTAGCATTCTAACCATTCGGTCAAAACTTCATGAATCCTGGATCCTGAATAGTAATGCAGGAAAATTGTTTACGACGACGTTAATTGCAGGATTCATGTTCTAAGTTTACCAGGCAGCCGTAAAAATTTAACTAAGCCTTTCCCTACGGAAATTTTCCCCGAAAGTAATCAAGTTTTGAATTTTTGTTTTGTCTATACTACACGAAAAAAGATTCAGATTAAATAAGAAAAGTGTTTTTTTTCTTAGATTTGTCCTTGTTTCCCAAAACCTAGTTTGCAATTTATTGAATAATATTTGTATTTATATTGCAACCTCGTTCGCAGGGCCTCTTTCTAGATTTTTTGGAATTAAAATTCGCAAGATTTGCTCTGGCAATTAATTCTGCTGCAAACTATGTTTACCAAGGCAGTAAATAATTTGTTGAAATTATAAATATAACATTTCTTTTAGTGTGATTGCTATTTTCCGGAACGTTACAAACCCAAGCATTTGGATCGAAACCATTTGGAATACAGATATATTTATCGGCAGATTCTTCCTAGGCGCTTTACTTACAACAATCTTTTCAAGATTCATTTTCGAAATTTTCAAACTCCTTACCAGGTTGGCTGTCATAATCGATATGGTTTCTATGGTTAAATTCACCTTGTCTTGGATTGCCTATATTATCGTTTACCCGATGTACTTGTTGCTACGTTTGTTAGCTTGGATAACACATGAACCCATCATGATTTTGCGAAACGTTTTTGGATACCCTGTTACTGCAATATTCTTCCTCATAAAAAAATCGTCCAGATATCTAGTTGAATCCGCCAAGTTTATTTTGAATTGGTTTACTTCGGGATATGAATTTTTCATGACTTACTTCTTGCGGTATTACATTTACATCGTTGCATTGGTATTTGCAGTTTATATGTTTGCAGTGTAAGTTTTTTTACCACTGCCTTTAGTACCCTTGGTTCTTTTCTCCGGTGACCAAATGTAGTTCTTGTTGTTTCATTTAATTGTCCTTCACCTTCTTCTTCCTACAACATTACCACCGTCCTGGGGTTTTTCCGATTGTGCAATGCATTTCTTTTTAATTTGGGCGTATATTTGACAGTTGTTAAGAATAATTTTAAACGCTAAATTGCTGTATGATTTGATATGCAGACTTTTACACCAGAGCGTGCAAAACTTCGCCTGTGTGCTGTCAACGGATCAGACTACTTGCATAAGACTAAAATGTTCTTACCCTTAGCGGAGACAATCGTGCATTGATTAATCGTGCTACTTTAATTTCACATTTTAGACTTCGTAATCATTTGGAGTTGATCGTTGAAATTGGAGATAGAGGCTACTTTAAAGTCAGATGGAAAATTTTCGCGAGTTCTAGGCTCCCTATTGTTCACGAACAATAGTTTTTTGCTACAGAACAATGTAACTCGCGAAATTCGCGAAAATTTCTTCCCGCGAAAATTTCTAACTTTAAAGTATTCTGACGGTAATTAGTTTGAATATTTTCATAGGATTACTGGACGTGGTGGTAGTATTGGGTTACTACTGTCGACAAAGATACTGAAAAAGGCCGAGGAAAAACCATCCAATGAAAAACAATCCAATGAAAACGAAGAATGTATAAACGAAGAAAAAAGAAGCGATAGCTATGAAGAATCTTCAAATGAAAATGAACTCAGCTCGATTGAAGAGAAGTCTAGTGAAATCCACAATTTATACTTCTATGAGGCAACTCCCGATGACTGGGCTTCTTCAATTACTACGTTGGACATTGAAGATATAAATAGAATTATCAATAGGATGAGTGTTGATAAATTTTATAGACATGCTTTCTTGGAAAAGTTAAGGATTTCACAAAGTAGTTTCGTGTATACACGGCACGACCCTGAATGCGATGTACATCAAGCGTCCGATTGAGAACATGAGTCAGTCAACTAGTTACTGGACGCTTACGAAACCTCAGTTACCTCAGTAGATATGTGAATTGTTGATTTTAGTATCCAAGATGACAGAGCCGTCGATGTAACAATAGCGAGGTTAAGCAAACCAAAATCTACGACGTATGACGTTGCATAGCCGTTTGGAAATTAGCATTTCAAGCGACTTTCAGCAGCACAATCGATCAATGTCTAAGTTCGGCTGCCGGTACGTCGTAGATTTTGGTTTCCTTAACCTCACTAATGAAGCCACTAATCACAACCAACATGCAGTTCTGTATAGACAGGCTATGGACCGATTCAATCAACAGAGGGCATTTTGTTACACATATTTGGCATTAAATGAATTAGATCGTAACTACTTGTTGGGGACCTTATCCTATCAACTTAAAATGTAATTGGTTGATAATAGTTTTATACAGCACAAGTCTTGGCCCACAAAGCTGTATTGTGTCACTTTATGGTCACAACTTTCAAGTTCATGTTGCACTTCAAAGTACCTAAATACAAATGAATCGAGACAATGCAAGAATAGGACTCCATGTAAATGCGGGATGCAGGAAAGTTTGCGTTCTTGGTAGATTGCGATAAGTAATAACATAATATAGAAAGTGTTAAAATGGTATTAAAATGAAAAATGTTACGGTAGCCCAGAAAAGCGATTACTCACCTTTTTGAAAATCTACTATATTTTCGCGTTTGTATAAAGAGACGTACTGCTTTCTGCTTGCTACACTTTGTACGTAATAACATCAACCAAATTTAATTTAGCTGACAATATTTGATAGGTCCGACTAGAATTTGTGGTATCTGCTTCTACAAGAGCCATGACCGAAGGTAACCTTCCAAAGAATATTTCCTATCCATCTGGCGACATTTTAACGATGTCTTTCGCTTGCAAATCTATATAAGATAAGATTAACTATAGTCTACCCGAAACGATCTTGCTCTCCACTTGGTCTACCGGCAAACCTCCATTTCCAAGTATTTCAAAAGAAAAAACTACTGCACATGCGCACTAATCTACGAAAAACGAAAACTACTACTTATGCGCAGTTAAGCAACTTAAAAAGACACAAACAAAGGACCAAAGATATGTCAAAGAAAACTTATTGTTTTCATTTTCTTTTAGTTCATCGTATCATACAATTCTATTTTAAGGCCTTTTTACACTCAAAAATATCCCGTTCAATAATGCTATTTTTGGATATTGTTTCATTATTCTGCTTGCTCAAACACATAAAAATAAACTAAAATAAATAGCTTCTGTTACATTTATTTGATTATTTTTGGCCAAATACACTGAACGTTTTTCTCTTTTCAATAAACAAAAAATGAGAAGGAGAAGATAGCCTCGAGGCTAGTTTACATGGAACGACCGCTCCAAGTTTGTTTTTTTCTAATGGACATCGGAACGGTCGTATGGGTAGACTACCGTGAACCAAGCTATTTTTCTCTGCGCAAGGATCAAGCGTGCGCTTGTAATAGTATGCGCTTTACCCCTCCCCGCTGTTTTACTCTTGGCCTAAAGAAAAGATAGCTGCTATTTGCGCTATATCATTTTGCTTGTTGAGCTGAACTAACTTCTGGAGAGAAGTTCTGAAAGCGAGGAGCTCAAAAGTTTTGGTTAAAGATTGATTAAAGAAAAGTGATGAGACCGTTCCGATGTCCATTAGAAAAGAAAAAATC